>CM033357.1:19518023-19573242 GCA_019395295.1 Osmanthus fragrans
TAATATTCTTGTCATTACGTTTGTATAATTTTTCTATGTGCCGCATGTATCTATTTTTGCCTCGTAAAATTTGATCCTAATGTATATTTGATAATTAATTTCTATCATGTTTATATGGTAATTAATATCTTTAACGTGATTAAATATTTATAAATGTTATTTTATAAACTTAAATTGATAATATATTTCGTTGTTACTTTTGAAGAAGTACAACCCTGCAAATAGTAATATTCTATTAGAAAATATTCTTTAAAGAGTTCATATTTTTAAATAATAATTTGTTGGTGCTCCCGAAATAGCACATTATTATTGATAAATATTCTAATTAGATTTTACTTGTTCTTGAAGAACATAATTAAATATGATTTAACGTAAATTATAATTTACTTTTGAAGAGTAAATTTTTATATAATTTATTATAATAATATATGATTGCTTTTGAAGAGCATGAATTATGATTTTCAATATTCTAGAAAAATATTGATATATTACTTTTGAAGGAGAAAAAAATAAAATACAACGTACTCTCAGAACAATACATGTTTCGAAGTTCATTATTTTGAATTCATATTTATTCCTGAAATAAAATATATATAACTAAATATTATGAGGACATTAATTAATTTGACTACTTAAATGATATATAATTTTATTCTTCGAAGTTAAATAATTGAATTATATCCTATATTGAATTAGGAGTTCGATTTGATTTTTTTGGCATGAGCAGTTGGACCATCACTACATCAATAATGATGCGAAATTAAACATTCAAATGTATTCAATGAAGATCCAAAAGATTTTTTGATCAAATGAAATCATATATGATGTTTTGTTCCCTTTCATGAAAATTGATTATTATCCATCACTAACTAAAATATGGATTATTCCTTATATTTTTGAAAATTAATCAGGGTGATAAATGAGGCCTCATCATCCTCCACGTTGACCTCGAGATATTAATTATATCTAATAGATAGAATACAAATATTAGATGATTTCATAGTGTTCGCAACCTGAAGTATTTGAAATTATTGCTTAAATTATGAGCATAATTTTTAGATTATATAATCAAGACGATGTGTCAAGTTAATGCTAGTAATCTTAAATTTCAACTTTTGAATAAGTGTTAGCTAAGATGTCAATAAATGGTTTAACATTATTATTTGTTAAACGCCTCCAATTAATTTAATTGAGAATAATATACTTTTCATTTATGTTTAGGAAATGCTATTATGTACCATGCTTAGGGAATTAGAAGTTCGATTTGATTTTTTTTTGCATTGACAGTTGGACCATCACTACATCAATAATGATGCGAAATTAAACATTCAAATGTATTCAATGAAGATCGAAAAGATTTTTTGATCCAATGAAATCATATATAATGTTTTGTTGCCTTTCATGAAAATTGATCATTATCCATCACTAACTAAAATATGGATTATTCCTTATATTTTTGAAAATTAATCAGAGTGATAAATGAGGCCCTATCATCCTCCACGTTGATATCTAGATATTAAATATATCTAATAGATAGAATACAAATATTAGATGATTTCATCGTGTTCGCAACCTTAAGTGTTTGAAATTATTGCTTAAATTATGAGCATCATTTTTAGATTATACAATCAAGACAACGTGTCAAGTTAATGCTAGTGATCATAAATTTCAACTTTTGAATAAGTGTTAGTTAAGATGTCAATAAATTGTTTAACATTATTATTTGTAAACGCCTCCAATTAATTTAATTGAGAATAATATACTTTTCATTTATGTTTAGGGAATGCTATTAAGTACCATGTCAATATTACAGTTTTACCAGTTATAACTTGACTTATGGTCAAAACCTAATTTCCGATCAAATTATTTTGATAGTGTAATATATGTAAAATTGATCCACCACAATACATTGAAATAAAAAGTAAAGAGTGCGTAAAAAATGAGTAATTTGAATCTTTATCTAAAATGGATAATATTTTATAACATGGTTTGCTGATTGTCAATTTGATTGAACAAATTTCTCAATATTAGGGAACGAATTAAGAAGTTATAAATAATGTACAAATGCATCACTATCTAAATTCTTGCAAAAGATAATTCGAACTAAAAGTTCGACAGATAATTTATATAGATTCATTTACTAAACAAAGAGATCAACAATATCACATACACCAACTTTAAATGTTCCAATTTAAATTAATGTCCTAGAGGACAATTAGTTAATATTATTTGATAAATTTATGACATGTCTAAAGCGTAATGATATTTGATTCTAATTTCCAATCGAAAATGGAATAATTAGCAAAGATGATCACATTAAGGAGACATATAATATTGATAAGTATTTAAACAAAGTAAATCATAAAACTCTAAATGAGGTTCAGGTACCTGATATACTGAAAGTCTCTATAGTTCTATAGTTTTGTCATTACGGAGAAAGAAATATAACCGAGAAGAAAAAATTGCCGACAACTCTTTTGTACATGATGTATTACATCATATTATGAATAACGGAGAATTGAAATAAATTCGTTAAAACATTTCAATCAAAATAATAATTGACCAATTAAAATGACTCGATCATACTAAAATGAACTTACTAGAGAAACCTAAAATTTCTTGGTATATAGAATGAACACCTAAAGGTGTATATTTATGCGAAATGAAAATGGAAAAAGTAAAGTTGTAATATGAAATGTACGATCTTTTACGTAATGAATATCATGAAGGCTTGTATAAATAAATTAGTTATCATGTGGTGGATATAATCACATCTATTTCTGTTAGCGTGACAATATATGAAATTTAATATGCATATAATAAATGTGATTATAGTCAATTTTTTTTTTTTTAAATAAATTTGATAATATCCTTGAAGGATTTATAATATATGAAGCATAATTCAAGTAATATTATTATGAAGTGGAGTAAATACGTATTGTACTAATTTTCCCTTAATCAAGGTTTTGTCTCATTGAGTTTTCCTGACAAGATTTTTAATGAGACAACTTTTGTAGTGTATTTAAAAGAATAATGTACTTTTTTCCTTCATTATGATTTTTTCTACAAGATTTTTTATAATAAAATTTTAATGAGACATTCTTTGTGTAATGAATATCCATAATATACAAGATATTTATCTTCAAAATAATACTCTGATATATATGAGACTTCTGGAAAGATTAACAAGAGTTATTTTTCTGAATCGTCGTATTACTACATTCATTAAATATTGATAGATATTTCATATGAAGACGGTGTTATTTGAAAATATTGAGATATGAGATATCAATATTGAATACATTGACATATAAGATATGGATCGTTTGATACAAGAATTGAAATCAGGGGGACTAATTGTACTCTTTTTCTTTTGATCAAATTTTGTCCCATTGAATTTCATTGACAAAGTTTTAAGGAGAAAATATTTCATCACTCCAAATTATTTATACTTTTTTTTTATTTGTTGACATTTTCGTCACATCTAATTTTTGTCAAATAATGTTTCAATGAGATAGTGTAAATAATCATTCAATGAGAGTGTTGTAAATATGATAATATTTATAAATAACTTTTATATCCCTACAACACTAGCCATTATGATTGTTGTTAATGGGCTTGTTTGATACCCATTTTGTTGGAGAAAATGCATTTTTTGGGTTGATGTGATGGTGAATATGTGGTTGAAAAAGAAGGAAAAGTTATTGATGTGATGGAAAATATTATTTTATTGAAGAATGTGTGGTTGAAAATGAAAATGAGAATGAAAATGAGAATGAAAATGGGTACCAAACAGGGTCAATATAAATATGGAACTTTTGGTTCTTGATATTATACACAAATTTATTGACCTTTTCTGTAGTTTGTTTGTTTTTTGTTTTTTTTTTTTTTTTTTTCTAGTTTACGACAGTTACAATTATAAAAATTAAGAAATTCAAGGATTTCCTGAGACTTGTGATTGTAATATAAATAATTAAAAAAAAACCGATAATGGATATTAGATACGGCATCAATCACACTTTCTCTCTCCAATCCATAAAGAAAGTTATGAATTAAAAAAACCTTACTAGTACATCACATTTCTTTTGGCTCTTATCTTCTTCAACAAGTCAAAATAAAAAAAATAAAAATAAAAATTTGATACAAAACAGTGGAAAAAGATTTAAAAGTTGGGTTACAAAGTGTGTTGACAAAATTCAGATCATAGATTTCAAATGATTTAAAAATCTGTTTTTGAAATGATTGATGTAAATATTATTTTGTCAACCAACTTTGTATATCAACTTTGTACATGTAGCATAACTCCAAAACAATACAGGTTTCAAAGCTTATAGAAATGTTTGGGGAATTATCCTGAAGCATGACCTCGAATAATCTCGCGCTTATGCAATTTTGAAGGTAAGAACTATGTTGTTTTGACGTTGGAAATAATTTATTGAAATTGAAGTGTGACCTCTCTTGGGTTTTTGATATCCAATAAATCACGGACAATGATGTTAAATCGACATTGAATAATTTATACTGTCACCTTAGTGATGGCTCGACCCAAAAATAATTTGAGATCACTAGAAATAACTTAATTGAGTTAACGTTGCCTATTACCCAACACTCGTGGATGACACAGGTTATTGAGTTAGATGATGATATTAGTTGGCCCCTTTATTCTTAACATTACCCCTTTTCCTTGGAGCCCCAATACCTTAATTTGTCCACTAGACTTGGCCCATATTTGGTGGCATAATTGACCAATCTATAGATATATGTATATTTATGGAGTAGCTGTGTGATGTGTGTGTGCAATAGAGGAGAAATGGTGAGATAGTTATTCTTGGTAGTTCGTTTGAGAATTCAACCATTGTACCCTTTTTTCTTCCTTCTTTTGTGATATTGTCACCGCCATCTTTCTCCTTTGTGGGGATGAAAATTAGTGGCAACCGGAGTGTTAAAGTTGTGGGTCAGAGCCTCATCCGTTGATATTTGTTTGGTAAGTAAACTGAACCCGAAATCAAGATTTTTCGAGAGATTTCCGTGACAACCTCAAAGAATCACACCTTGGATTTGATTTGAGATTTTTTTGGATATATAATGAAGGCATAGAGTACTCAGAAGTGAAAAAGAAATATATATTCGACTTTTACTTTTCAAAAATTTAGATTAAAGAATTGTAATTAAAAAAAAAAACTGATTTTCTCAATATATAGCCCTTGTTTGAGCCCTTTTTTTTTTTTTTTCAAAAAAATAACATTTGAAATAGTATTTTTTTTTTGGAGAAAGTGTTGTGTGGTTCAAAAAGAAAGAATTTTTTTCGATTTACGTGTAGTATTATATTATGAAAAATTGTGTGGTTAAAAGTAGGAGAGAGAAAAAAAATATATGATAAAAAAAAAAAAAGGGTCAAACAAAGGCACAAGCCCAAGCCTAATTTTCTCAATATTTTAAGTGAAAATTACACAAAACTCTACTTTAGATATTGAGAATTCTAAAATCAGATGGGATGTTTCATTGTTCAAAAATCAGATATTTTATTTTAATTTAATATTTTTATAAAATAAATATTTTTACTAATAAACATCACACAAACCCTAATATTCTCTCTATCTTTCTCTCTACATTTCTCCACTAAACATCGCCTCCCTCCAACATATATATATATATATATATATATATACCTCCACAGACGGCGAAGCACTGACACGCAGCAAGACGGCGAAGCCTGCGAGCTACGAGGCACAGTGCCGTCTCACCGTGGATGGAGTAGCGAGGTGATGCAGCGTTGCTGCGGTGGTTTGTCGTCCCTGCAGTTCGGTGGTGGTGGAGTGTTAGTTGAAAATTTGGGGTTTTGGTGGTGGTGGGGATGGTGGAAGTGGTGACAACGGCAATGAGGTGATGGCGGTGTGGGGTGTTGGTGGTTTGTATCTGATTTGTTGGTAGATCTGGCGGTGGCACTGACCCCGTTCTGCCCAAGTTTGCAATTTTTTGTTTTTTAGTCGCTCATTCTGCCGTTCGGCGGTGGTGGTTCTGGTCGCGGTAGTTTGTGTGTGGGAATGGTTGGAGTGTCGCGATCTGGTGGTTAATTTTTGAGAGTTTTTTTGATTTTTGGTTTTGTTAGGTGTCAGAGATCTGGTGACGTTGGCGCCGTGGCGGTGGTTGCGGTGGTGGTGATGTTTGCTGTTGGTGTTAAATTTTGTTTTTTTTTTTGGGTGGGGCGTGGGGCGACAATGATGGTGGCGGTATGCGATAGTGCCGTCAATATTCAGTGGTTGTGGTGGTGGTTTAGGCAGTAATGAGGTGGTGGTCGCTAGCGTTGCTGGTCGTCACAAATTTTGAGTTGACCGTGACCATTAAATTGGTTAATCTGTGACCAATAAACAATATGTGACCAATGAAAAATATGAACCGTGACTAAGAAATAACATGACCTAAAAATTTGTTAATTTGTGACCGATTATGAGTTGTGATTTATAATGTTCGTAATCTGTGATCAATTAAGAAATTGTGACTTGTAAATTTTTCACCCGTGACTAAGGAAAAAATTGTGATCTTTAAAATTTTTGAATTGTGACCGTGAAAAAATTTGTGTCATTTAAAAATTTTGATTTGTCATCGAAAAATAATATGTAACTAATTAAATTGTAAATTTGTGATCGATGAACAAATTGTAACCTATAAATTTTTTGAATTGTGATCGTAAAATAATTTTTGACATTTAAAATTTTTGATTTGTGACAAAAAATAATATATGACTAACTACATTATGAATCTGTAACCAAATTATATAGATATGTTACCTTAATATATTTAATTAATTAATTTATAAATAAAAATTAATAAAAATCTAATTTTTGAAAATTGAAACTTATTTTCTTATTATTGAAATTAGTTATACTTATACTCTTATTTATGAAATTTTCCCATATTTTAAGTAGACTAATAAAAAGACCAAATATCATGTCTTAAAGAGCCCAATTGGAATCTGGTCCACTTAATTCCCTCATGTTCAACTTATTTCTTTCCCTCCAATTTTCAACTGTTCTTACGAGTTTTCATCATTCAGGAATTCACCCACCCAAATTGGGAATGAAAAATCCATGCACAGATCGTTTTATCCGGTCTTTACTCTTCAATATTACTCATAACCATCTGGTATGTTGATAATTAAATTAAAGATAAATAGCAAATCTATACCTCTGCCAATGAACATTTTTTAAAGTCAATTTGACCATGTACGAGATAAGGTTACACTGATTAAGCGTAATCTTGTAATCAACCTTGAGCATAAATGGAGAAAAAATATATGTGTAAATAACTTCGTTAACTATTCCACATCATAAACAATCGTTCTTAAAGCACATATGAATAAAAGTGTAAAACTAATAAATGAAGAACACGTGAACTGATGAATGAAACGTGAAAAACTTACAGATTCAATTAGATGTTCACTAATCAAAGGACTTAATTATCCCCCTTGTCCTCCTTAGAAATTTATAAATATGTATAGTTAATAACCAAGAACGGCATGCAAATCTCAATATCCTCATTTTAAATAGGCATTTCTCTTCTTGTTTTAAGTATAAAATCAACGAGTTTAGGAAGGAAAAATCCAGACTAGATGAATTTTTTTTTGTTAATCTCAATTTTGAGATAGCAATTTGGCATCGTTGGTGAGAAATTTAGAACAAAGTCAACCATGATCTCATCATTTTTTCGAATCTAAATTTACCGAAAAAAATATTAAAAAATGAGTCAAATGAAGGCGAATTTAGTCCAAGTAGAGCATTGGAGATTGAAACTGAAATTCCACATAATAATCACAAAGATAATGATATTAATTCGAAGATGCAACCTAAAGAATCTCCAGTAAAACTGCCTGTAGCTGGCTTCATGGCGAAGCGTCAGTCCCTCGCCCTGTCCCAAATAGGGCAAAAAAAACTTATCCCCATGGGTTGGTAGGGCGAACCCGCCTGGGAAAAAAAATAATTTAACTAGGATTTTGATACATTATTAGTTTTAAAATATTGTTGAATGTATTTACAATTTTATATCATGTTTCTAATCCAACAATTATATTATACAATAGTCAATTTAAAATTTTACCTAACTAACAATTGTTTTATATAATTTATAAATTTGGTCATCCAATCTTTTTATTATAATTAAATTATATAATCAAATCAGTTTATAATATCTTGATTGAAAAATTTAGAATTTTTTTTTAATATATGGAACGACCTTTACATTTTGGGTTAAGGGTTGAACTTTGAATAATAGCATAACTCAAAATTTTGAATTTGTATTTTATTCCCTAATAATAGCATAAGTCGAAAATTTGAAAATGTAAAAAATTAAATAAATAAACGGGGCAAACTCCTGCCATCGCCTTGCCCCCCCCCCCCCCCCCCCCCCCCCCCCAGCTGCCATCCCTACCGCTAGTGAAGGAAGATTTCTACCGCACGGACCATACAAGAGATGGCCGAAAGCTTAATAGCTTTAACAACTGAGAACGCAACCTACGAGTGATGTCGATAAATCCAGAAGTAGATTTCCATTTAGTACTTGGAGAAAATAATCCTGAGCCTACAACGATTTTTTTCCTCTTGATCAGTATTAACCGCAATGTTTGAATCTTTAATAAGTTAAATAGTTTGCCAAGTGATATAGAACCACGAGCCATTAGATCTCTAAGAGTGTTCGACAGGTTAGGATAGGAAATAAGTTCTCATGGAAAATATGCTAGTAGAAGTAAGCTATTGTTTTTAGAGATGGCAACGGGGCGGCTGGCAGGGTCATTTCCCCCGTTTAGTTTTTTTAAAAGTTTTTGATAATTTATTTTATTACTTTCATTCATTAAAGTGAGATAATAATATAATTTTTAATTTTTTTTTTTAAAAGATAAATTATTCAAATATATTTTGTAAACTAAGATTTTTATTATATATCATACTTCTTAGATAATTTTAGTTGCTATCTTCTATTGGAATTGATGAAATTTTGTGGAGTTTTCCATTTAAAGTATTGAATTCTTAAATAAAAGGAAAAAATAATATACCGGGCGGGCGGGCCCCCATTACTCGTACTCACCCCGTACCCAACCCAAATACCCGATTAAGCGGGTAATTCTCGCTCCGTTTTGGACGGGACATGCGGGTATCGGGTATGACGGTTTTTTTTTGGCCATCCCTAATTGTTTTTTTAAGTAACAAGGGCATTAATGGAAAATAGCCAATTGTTTTTCTCCCTAATGGTTTAGTTTACCAAAATTTTGACAACAGTTAGTTGTCTTTTAGTTAATGCAAAAGAATTTCACATTTCAACTATCATTAGAGATAAATGTGAAAGTAAATTTTCCCAGTGCACAGCTGCAAATGTCTTACTCTTTTGTTGAAGTTGTGAATTTCTTTTTCCTCTTTCTTTTTACTTGAACGTTATTCAAAAACATAATACAATTTGTATAGGTTCAAATGACATTTCAAAGAAAGTTTTTTTCATAAATTTAGAAATTCTATATAATTGTCAAATTTTGGTACTGGAGATGTCAATGACTGGTAATATGAATGCAAAAAATGATGAACTTTGAATTAGCTTCGTCTAAATAAAATCACCTTCTTTGCATGTATTCATATGACTTTATTTAGTTAACCGGTACCTAAATAAATTTTAGACAAACAAAATTGTTTATTTAAACTAAGTAAAGTCATTTGATTTTTTTTTTTTTTTAATTAGTTTTGCCTTTAAACATAAATGAAGAAACACTACAGTATATCTATAAGAAAAAATAGATTATGTTACTTGTACATAAATATGGTACATATGAGATTACATAAAATGGATAATTGCAACAAAAGTCCCAAACTTTTGCAATACTAGCATATTTTTCCAAAGTCTTTGATTTGTTGCAGTCGTCACTACTAATCTTTCCAAACTTTGCAGGTGAAACCCTTTTTAGATAGTTTTCATCAACAATTCTGTCAGTTGATCAAAAAATTAAAACCTTGACTACATTTTTAATATTTTAAAAATGAGCAAAAGAATAACTTTTCATTTATCACATTAAATAATTGAATTAAAAAATAAGAAAAAAAAAACACACATACACACACACACACACAATCGTCTTCTTTCTCTCACCCTATCCCATCCCTACCTCTACCTCCACCTCCACCTCCACCTCCACCTCCACCTCAAAACCCTCCATCTGGATTAGATTTCTTCGTTTTCTTTAAATTCATAAATAGGAAGTTGATAAAATTTGTAAGGCGGGCTCAGGGGAAATAGGTTGAAAAGAATAATAAATTTCTGTATATTTTCTTATGGAATTAAGAATACATATATAGTGCAGTAGTTTGTCTAAATCTTTTACAATATTTTTGCATATTTACATGCCTAAATAAGTGACAATGAATGGGGAAGTAAATCATAATATATTGTCCAAATTAGTGGAATATCCCTGATTTTATGCAACGTTGATTCAATATCCTTTAACACTCTGCCTCAAGTTTGGAATGTATGTTAATAATTCCTAACTTGTTGAGTAGAGTCAAGAATTGTGATGAGCTCAATGGCTTTGTAAAAATGTCCGCTGACTGGTCTAATGTGCACACATGAGTCATCTTGATCATTCATTCTTGAACTTTTTCTCGTATGAGGTGACAATCAATTTCTATATGCTTTGTTCGTTCATGGTATACTGGGCTTGAAGCAATATGGAGTGCTACCTGGTTATCACAATATAGATTGACAAGATGTGAATGTTCGACGCCCAAATCTTGTAGAATTGTTTTTAACCAGGTAATTTCACAAGTTGCAGCCATTGATTGGATTTTGTTTCTGCACTGGACCGTGATACTGTCGTTTGCTTCTTGGTTTTCCAGGAAATTAGCGAATTGCCTAGAAGGTACAATACCCCGTAACTGATCGCCGAGTGTCAGGACACCTAGCCCAATCCGCATCACAAAAAGCATTTAGTTGGATTGAACTTTCTGTATGAAGAAATATTCCTTATCCTGGAGTTTGTTTCACAAATCGCAAGACGCGATGGGCTGCTTCTAAATGTGGTACTCGTGGCTTGTCCATAAACATTAAACATGTACTGCATATGTTAAGTCCGGTCGTGTGACGGTCAAATAAATTAATCACCGAACAAGTCTTCTGTATGAAGATGGATCACTAATATAGTCGCCTTCAGACTTACTGAGAGTTAAGTTTTGTTCCATGGGAAAAGAAGTTGGTTTCACACCAAGATATCCAACATCTTCCAGAATCTCGAGAGCATATTTTCGTTGTGAAAGGGTAATGCCTTTGTTAGACCGTGCAACCTCAATTCCTATAAAGTACTTCAAATTTCCAAGATCCTTGAGTTTGAATTGATTCTCCAAGAATAGCTTGGTCTCTTCAATATCTTGAAGATCGTTTCCTGCTAGAATGATATCATCAACGTAAATAATAAGAGCGGTAAATTTACCATTCTGGGATCGGACAAACAATGAATAATCAGCCTTTGACTGCTTGTAATTTGCTTCATTTAGGGAAGTAGAAATCAAGGTCTCCATGTAAGAAGGCATTATTGATGTCGAGCTGATGAAGATGCCAGTTTTGAGTTGAAGCCACGGTAAGGAGAAGACGAACTGTCACAAGCTTTGCGACTGGGAGCAAAGGTCTCTCGGTAGTTTAGACCTTCGACTTGGTTGTATCCTTTTGCTACCAGTCTGGCTTTATAATGTTCGACAGTACCATCGGGTTTGAGTTTGATCTTGTATACCCATTTGCATCCAATTGGGTTTTTCCCTGGAGGTAACAGTTGAAGGGACCATGTGCCATTATTTCTTAGAGCAGTAAGTTCCTGGTGCATCGCAAGACGCCATTTTGGATCACAAACTGCTTGAGCAAAGGATGATGGTTCTTTATTGACTAAAAGGGAAATGGTGAAAGCACGATGTTTGGGAGATAAACGCTCATATGAAAAAACATTAGATAGAGGGTAGTTGATACCTGTAGCTTCAACCAAAGCCGAGTTAGGTGCTGGGACAGTTCTTGAAGGAATAATAAATACTAACATGATACTCATGGAGATAGCTAGGTGCGGTTGTAGAACGAGTCAGCCACGATATAGGGATTTGTGGATTCGAAGATGGGGGTAGAATTGGTTGATCAATGAATGAAGAATTTGTAGGTGAAGATTGGCTGGAGGAAAGGCTTCGTTATAAGATGAAAGTTCTTCTTGAGGAAGATCATTGAGTGCTACCATTTCAGTAGGTAAGTGTGGGATAAGGTTGTCATCATCATGTGGTGATAAGTGAAGCATCGGAGGTGTGTTTACAGCGGAAGATGGGGAAGGAAAAATTCTTTGTAGAAAATGACATCACGTGAAACAAAGATTCTACCAGTTGAAAGGTCATAAACCTTGTATCCTTTTTGAGCATATAGATAACCCAACAAAAGACATCGGGTAGCTCTGGCATCAAATTTAGTGAGATGATGGTGATGTGTGGAGGCAAAAAACAGGCAGCCAAACACTCGCAAATGATCATATGTGGGTTGTTTGTTAAAAAGCATTTTGAAATGTGTTTTTCCTTGGAGTAGAGGTATGGGAGTGTGGTTAATAAGGTAGGTAGCAGTCAAGATGGCATCTCCCCAAAATTTCTTAGGTAGATTCGCTTGGAATAACAAGGCTCGAGCTATGTTGAGGAGGTGTCGATGTTTTCTTTTGGCAATTCCATTTTGTTGTGGAGTGGAAACACAACTAATTTGATGAATAATACCTTTGTCTAAATAGAAATTTTTCATTGTAAATTCAGATCCATTATCACTGCGAAGAGTCTTGACTTTCAAGGAAAATTGTGTTTTGACAAGGTTAATGAACGTGGTGATATATGCTGGAGCTTGTGACTTACGATGCATCAAATAAATCCATGTGCAACGAGTATAATCATCAACAATGGTAAGAAAATAGTGAGCCCCAGTAATGGAAGGAACATGATATCCTTCCCATATGTCAACATGAATTAAAATTCTACCTGTAGGTAAATTTAAATTATACTTATCTTTGTTACATATTGATACGGGTTAATTTTTTTTGCAGGTAGTGGGCGATGATGATGAACAGTTCTTCCATGTGCAAATTCGCAACCAAGAGAGTGTGTTATGAGAACCAATGTAAAGAATATGAGAATTAATGGTTCTCTTAACCTATGGATTATTGTGAGCCCTTGGATCAAATTGGATGGTTGAGACTGGTTGGTAGATATTTTAGCTAACTTGTTGGAGAAGCATTACAACCCTACACATTTGAAATCTATATATCCACCTACTATATCTCTCTCTCACGTGGGTTTGAGCTAGGGCAAAGGTAAGGTGCAAGAAAAGACCCATACCTTCTTCTAAAGACTCTCTTCTTCTCCTCTCTTTCTCTCTCTCGTTTTCTACCTTGTTCAAGAGTGTAGTGGTAAGCTTGAGGTGAGTTTTAGTGGAAGAATACCTTGGTAACTTAGGCATGAAATAGGGTTAAGTGGTGGTGATTCAAGAGTGTTTAGGGTCGATTTTGGAGGGTTCTTTACCGGTTTCTTATTCTCTCTTTTGATGGGTCGATTTGCATAGCATGGAAGCTGTTTCTGAGCCTACAAATCAACCATAAACAAAGGAGAAGAAACTCCAGATTTTCGGCCATTGTTGGAGCTTCAAGTTTTCAGTTTCTTGGTTTTATGTTTTGCATTGAATGTTTGATGAATGGTGTGTATTGTACATGATTAAACACCCATATTCCTAACACGTAACATATACGATATGTTATTATGTGTTTGCAAACAGTGGCGGATCTAGGAAAAAATTTAGAACGGGCTAATAAAAAAAATGGCACATAAATTTTTTTTTTTTTACTTATTATTTTTTTTAAATGAACATTTGGACTGGGGACGGGTTGTAACACGGGCTGCCCATCCCTGGATCCGCCCCTATTTGCAAATGACTAGTGCTGATGGTGAGAAGTGGAAGAGAGTGGTTGTCGACTGTTTTGTGAATGGTGTCGACAAATTAAAAATTAAGAATAAATAGGTAAAATAGAGTAGCACAACATGTTACCTGTGTAAAACGTGAACTGTTTAAATTAAAATAACGTAGTTTAACAAACGTTACTCGTCTAAGACAATGGTTTTTTTTTTTTAAATTAAATAAAAAAAAGTAACATATGATTTTGTTACCATGGTAAAACATTAATTTTTAAATAAAAAAATAACATACGGTATCATAATATATGGTAACTTCTTTAAAAAGTTTATTTTTTAATAAAATGTAAGAGTAATGCTATATATCTCCATCTGGGATCATGCCCACGAAATGTGACGTTAAATGATAGGATTACTAAAAGTGAATTTGTATCAACATGTAATTGACCATAAAACATCTTCAATGCAACAATATGGATTGTTGTGCACGGGGCAAGGAAAATGATAATGTAGATAAAAACATCTCCAATGGGGATAATTATAAAAAAAAAAATCAAACGAAGGATGTCTAACACATCCTCCGATGGAGATACATTATAAAAGTTCAATTAAGGATGTCTAACACTCAGTGGTGGAGGAGAGAGAGGTACTGGGGGGGACTTGGACCCTCCAATTTTTTGACTTTTTATTTTTATTTTAAATTGAGAGATAGATTAAACAAAAAATTGACATAAACTTATCGACGTAAATAGAGGACTTAGGATTTTCAGCCATTAGTGGAAAAAAAAAATTCTGGTTCTCGAGACTTCAATTTGATGATTTGCAAGTGCTCTTTATAGTATTTATAGGGAATTGGAAAGCTTATAATCACCACCGACCTTGATTTTGATTGACTGTCTAAGAAGAACAGCCTTAGAAATAAGCGTGATTTGGTCGAGAGTAATTGATGATGTTAATGATTCTATTTAATAAGGTATGAGAACTCGAAAAGAACGCTTGTAATAATGTATGATTGTGCTAAATTAAATATTGGTATTCAAGAAATACTTTCTTTTATACGTTTATTGATTTTTTTGTTAATAAAATATTAAAAAAAATATTTTGGGGGCAGTTCCCCCGAACCCCCATGACCACCCACGCTTCACATCCATATTTTAAATTCTGAAACCCTCCAACTCCCAATAACTAGTTCCGCCCCCTATTAACACTCCATTCACATCAAATGCCACGTCACGTGAACATGGTCTCACGGAGGACAAATATCATTATACAATGTAATATATGCTAGCATAATATGCTCCTCGTGCAATATCATTGATTTTCAAATAGAAAATTAACATAAGGTAAAGCAATACGTTACTTTTGTAAAAATGTTGTTTTCAAATGTAAAATCAAAATATTGATCTTCAATAAAAAATGATCAATTTTTTGAAAAAAAATTATAAACTTAGGTAAAATATAAAAACATTGAGTTTCAATGTAGTTGAAGTATTTTTACAAAATTAAAATTTATCTTGATTTTTCAATTTTTTTATAAAATAAAGCACCGTTGTCAATTTTGAGTGTTTTAGGTTGGATTTGGTTTTTTTTTTTTTTTTTTTTGTTCTGATTTGTTTGGATTCAGTTGAGTCAGGTTTGAATTCTAAGTACGATTTGGAAGATTTTGGCTTGGTTTCTGAGTTTGGGTTTCACATCCAGTAGTGAAACCCAAAATCTCTCAAACCCCGAAAGAGTCCCAAACTCATAATCTAAGCCTGACTCAACAAAAACCAAACATATCTAAACCGAAAAACTCAATTACACAAGTACAATAATTGATTTGGAAAGGGGAAAATTTCATATCTAAGAGATTAAATATCTCAAAATTAAGAAATAAAGTTTAAAAACTTCAAAAATTAGATATTAGTTAAATTTTATTTTTGAAATAATTAATTAAATATATATTTTATTAATTTCACAATTTTATATAATTTGATCACAAATTATCGAATTAATTGATCACAAATTTAAAAATTAATATGTTATAATTTATTTATCGATCACAAATTACAAATTTTATAAGTCACAACTTATTTCATGATCACAAATGATCAAATTATTAGTTACAAATTAAAAAAAAAAAAAAATTATGTCACACATTATTTATTGATAACAATTTATCTATTTCATTAGTCACTTATTGTTTATTGGTTATATATTAACCAATTTAATGGTCACAATCAATCAAACAATTTGTGACCGACACCACCACAACTCATCACTGCCTCCAATATCACCATCATCAATACCACCATCGTCAGATCCACCACCACCACCACCACCACCGTCTACATCTCAAACAAACTAGCACCCACCACCTCTCCAACAAAAACCAATTTTCATCTTCTTCATCTTCATTAGGTTGCACTGATTCCTAAAACTCAGAATCCATAATCACCCCATTCAGAGGCGGAGCCAGGCCTATAGGCAGGGGCGGACCCACCCTAGGACCTGGTGGGTCCTATGACCCACCAAAAAAAAAAAAAAAAAAAAAAAAATTTCATTTTTTTTTTTATTTAAAATACTGTACAATTTTGGGATATAACATGTTAGATATAAGTACAGATTTTGGGATATAACATCTATAAAGTATACTGTAATTTTTCATTATAACATGTTAGATATAAATACAGATTTAGATGAAAAATCAGAAATCTGGCTTTGAAAATGAATTTTAGTTAATTAAGATTTGAATTTAGAGAGTTGTTGAATGTTGTGATTTATTTTGATATTAAGGTGTTGTTCTTTTGTCCGTTTTGCTAGTTTAGTTGTATGTTTGGTTCTTTCTAAGGTTGTTAATTGTCAATAGCAACGAAGTGCTTTTACCTCTTGTATTAGATCCGTTTAATTGTTGAAGAAACTGTTTGGTAGCATGGGTTGAGACCTCGAAATTGGATAGAAATTCTTGTCTACATATTTGAATTTGATTTCGAACAGTCTAACACAATTAAAAAGTAGTTATGATTTCAGTTTGTCAGCTTACTGCTGTAATTGGTCGGATGAGCGTTTTCCGAGTTAATAATTTTTTCATTTTTACAGCAATTTAAGAATGGAAAATAATATGTATTTCAAACTTCTATCATTTTAATTGTACATCATTATGAATGTTTGTGCTACCCGCCTCCAAAAAAAAAATTTCGGGGGCAACCCCCGTGCTCCCCCCTCCTTCATCTCAATATCTTTCATTTTAGGACCCACCAGTTCTAAAATCCTGGGTCTGCCACTGCCTATAGGGTTTATGTTTGTTGGAGTTGTACTTGCCAAAGGAGATTGTTTTGGGTGGGATTGGCGTCGCAATATGCAATTCAAAGGATGAGTTGTCGTTTGAGTTGAGAAAGCCAGTGCTTGGGAATGGGATAAGCCGACAAAGTGTAGAAACGAAGGCTTTGATTGAGGATCTCAATGCTGCGAAGGACCTGGGTTTGAATAGGGTCGTCTTCTATTTCGATTACTTTCCGATTTTCAATTATGTGAGTTCTGACTATCATAACTATTCCAATTGTTTGATTGTGAGAAATTGCTCCAAATGTTACATTTTTGTTATTAATTGCCCACACAAAGATACCGATAGAGTCCTGGTAGTTTGGGGATTATATTTACGATCGATAATGCTACAAGTACAAAATGATGGTTGACAAAATGGACAAGTGACGGCCCCTCTATTGGAGGGGCGGCCGGGGATGATTTTGTTCGAGTAGAATAATCCTTATATTTAACATGTTAAGTTAGATTAGTAGAGATTAAACTTGGTAAGACCTGAAACTGATTAATGTTGCTTCCATTATATGGATTAAAGGCAACATAAATGTACTAGTTAAAATGTAACATTTGTAATTCTAGATAGTTAAATAAAAGAGATAAGGATCTATAGCTATATATATTTTTTTAAGACTGATAATGAAGATATTGTATGACGATATCAAAGTATGAAACTCACAAAGAACAAGTTTATTTATAAACTGTGTAACTTTAAGTATTGTCGTAATGTTTTTATCATCATTAAACTCAATGATCAAAAATTCAAAGTTTGACGTTGATTAAATTGTACTCGCACTGAACACTATTTCTAGCTGTGCCCCTGACCCCATTCATCATGTGCACTAATATATTCCCCAATTTCAAATCTGTGAGTTCCGATATAACTTTATTAACCTCCAGTATTCCATCCAAATCCATTAATATGTACAAATTAAATCCTGATATCAAATCATAAACAATGTCCTTGCCATAACGTAAATCGGTAATCGTTCAAGTACACCTGAAAATCCAACTATTAAAGTCAGGATCGCATATATATCTCACCTTTTCACTAGCCAACCTCTCCGATGGATTCAGTCTCAAATCGCGTTCAAATGCTTCTTTTGAAGGTAAAAAATACAGTGAATGCCAGATCTTCAGGTAACATTTTAATCACCACGGTGCATGTGGTATTTTCGATGGTGATGTGTGACAAAGAGAGGAGAGAATAGAGAGGGATATATAGAAAGACAAGGGAACGATAGAGAGATAAAAGATAGAAGAAAATAGGGGGTGGTTGGGTTGAGTGGATATATATATATATATATATATATATATATATATATATATATATATATGAAAAATGCTATTTGTACACTTTCTAGTGTACCAAATGCATTACACCCCTCTCACATGGAGGAGGGCCCACGAATATTTTATTGTGTGTGGACCCCTCTCCATGTGAGAGTGGTGTAATGCATTGTGTGATGTATTATGTACGTGTAGCACTTCCGTATATATATATAATTACGTAATAGCAGATGTTTAAAGATCACTTTTCAAAAATCAAGTGCAAAGTTTAATTAATCACAAATCAGGTATCATAATTAACAAACCATCCAAACCCTAGTTCAGTTTCACATTTATTTTGTCATCATTTCCCTCTCTATATCGTCTATCTTCTCTAGCGACATGCGATTTCCGGCGACATGGCACCTTTGGACGTTGAACCATGGCATCGGCGTCACAGCTTTCACGTCGTGCAACTCCATCATCGGTGCTTCTGCGTGTGGATCTGTGGTTTTGCTGGTACATAGATCATGTCAACGACAATGGGTGTGAGCGCGCTTCTTCGCTACTCAGCTTTTGCCGGTTGACGCTGCTACGAACGGTAGCGTCGCGGTGCTGTGGCGATCTGGTGGCGCCGAAGTTTTTGGGGGTGTTTTTGTTGGATTTTTTGCAGTGGCTATGGTCTGACAGAGTCGCGATGCTGTGGCGATCGGGTGACGTCGAAGTTTTTAGGGGTGTTTTTGTTGGTTTTTTGGCGGTGGCGGTGGCTCTGGTTCGGTGCAGACAATGTTGTGTGTGGTTGGCTTTTTTCTAGTCGGTGTTTTTTTAGTGGCTATGGTGGTGTGGTGCAGGAGGGTTTGATGGTGTTTGTTGGTGGTGATGTAGGCGGTGTTTGTGTGGTGGTGTGGTGCAGGTGGTCGATGGCGGTAGTGGTGGTGGGGCAGCGACAGTGGATTTCGTGGTGGTATGATGCAGTGGAAGTGGTGGAGGTGGTGCGGTCTAGTAGTGTGAGTGGTGTTGACTGGTGGTTCTGGTAATGGTGGTGCAATAGTGGTGGTGTGGTGGCGGGGTAGTGGTGATGTTGTTTTGGTTGTTTGAGTGGTGGTGGTGGTGGTCGACGGTGATGACAAGTGCGGTGGTGTGGTGGTGATGGTGTTGGGTGGCTGTGACTTAATATTTGGTTATATGTGATCAAATATTGAACTGTGACCTCAAAATTTAATATCATGTGACCGTAAAATTCGACAATATGTGACCATAAAGTTCAATTCGACAATCTGTGACCATAAAGGACGATAATTTGTGATTAAAAAATTAGTTCGTGACTAAAAATAATAATCTGTGACCAATAAATTTAAAAATTGTGACCGACAAATAAAATGTAACCTATAATTTTTTTGATTTGTGACCAATGAGATAAACTGTGACCTATAAAAATTTTGATTTGTGACCTTGATATAATCTGTGACCTATAAAAATATTGATTTACGCTATCGAAATAATTTGTTACTTATAAATTTTTTGATTTGTGATCTCGAAATAATTTGTGATCAATTAATTTGATAATATGTGATCAGAAAATAAGTAGTGACTTATAATTATGTATTGTGACCTTTAATTGTATATTTTTTACCTTATTATAATTAATTAGTAAAATATTTGTAATTAAACAATAAAAAAACCTGATTTTTGCATTTGGAAAACTTGAAACATGGAAATTGAAGTGTGCATAGTTAATGCCTTACTTTTGAATTCTTCCCAAAAAAAAAAATCAATTTTTTTGACCTTTTGGATCAATTGGGCCCCGCATATGAGAGTTGCGGTAAAAAAAAGGACAGCTGCCAACGGTAAAAAAAAAAAAAAATTTGTCCCAAAAATCGGCTCCAGACTAGTTCTTAATTAAAGTTTATAATATATTTACTAATATTAAAAATTTGAATTATTATCTGATTTTTAAATAAAAAACTTGTAGATCTTATTTTTGAATTGTGAAGTTGAAATGTTTGGATGGATGTAATTTCTACTTGGAAAAAATATAG
The DNA here is from genome assembly GCA_019395295.1 of Osmanthus fragrans. Taxonomy (NCBI): domain Eukaryota; kingdom Viridiplantae; phylum Streptophyta; class Magnoliopsida; order Lamiales; family Oleaceae; genus Osmanthus; species Osmanthus fragrans. Next base: position 19,538,563 of record CM033357.1, read on the forward strand.
GGAACATTATATAAGGTGGTTTGGGTAGGTATGATTGTTAGTTGATGGATGGATGTAATTTCTAATTGTAATTATATATGTTTTTAAATTAGAAATAACAATTATAACCTGATTTTTTAAAGGAAAAAAAAAGTTGTAACTTGACTTTTGAAATTGTAGGCATGGATGTAATTTGCACAAAAATATATAACAACATAGATTTAAGGATACATTTCAACTTTGACAAACTTTATTATTATTATTTTTCAAAATCAGGTAATAAATAGGTTAATTTATTAAAAAAGATTCTCTTAAATCCTGGAATGTGTTACACATTTCTTCCAAAAATCATGTGGTATTAATTAAATATGTTAAGAGTGTATTTGATTACATTTATTTTCCATGCAAAATATCAGTTTTTACCCAAATTCTTACTTTGGAGTGTTCGATTGTTATTTTTTTTTACTAAAAATATTTTTCAACTTTTGAAATTATGCCTAATTTTCTTTATTTTTAAGGAAAATATTTTCTTTTTTAGGTGATTTTTCATGCCAATCAAGGTGCGTTTGATTACGAGCATAAAATTTGCATAGAAAGAAAATAAATTATAGATAATTGAATTATCTAGAACTTATTTGTATGAAAATTATTAATTAAATATATTTGATTTATTTAATTTTCAATTTAAAAAAATATTAAATTTGTCTATTTTTTATTAATGTTAAGATGAAAGAGAGAGAGGATAGATGAGAGAGAAAGAGAGAGTGGATTACCTCGATAAAAGCTACTTCTCCCCAAAGAAAATATTTTCCTTATTTTTAAGGAAAATAAAATAAGGAAAATATGATCATGTGACTAAAAGCGAAAAAATATTTTTCATGGAAAAAATTGTCAATCAAACACCTCAAAAGTAGGAATTTGGGTGGAAAATGACATTTTCATGAAAAATAAAATCAATCAAACACACACTAAGATCACAATATCATACAATTTATGGTGTCAATTTCATACTAGTTATTATCACAGTCACAGTCACAATTCACAAATTTTATAGGTTACAATTTATTTATCAGTATAAATTAATTGGTCACAACTTATTTAACGATTACAAACTATCAAATTAATTAGTCATAACTTATTTATCGATTATGAAGACACAAATTATATGTCACAATTTCAAATATAATCACAAATCACACACTTCTTGGGTCACATATTATTTATTGATCACAATTTATTTATTTTTTTGGTCATAATTATCCAATAGTTGGTCACAACCGCTCTTCATCCGACCCCATTCTTTCGACCACCACCAATACCACCAAAAAACATTGATGTCAACTCTTCACCACCACCGTTTCCAAATGCAGCACATGCAAACCACCATCACAACTTATCACCACCACCTCCGACGAACCTCTAACGAACCACCACCATCTACACCAATAACCATAGCCACTTCGTTACTACAACACATATACACAGATTGACATCGTTTCCATACTTAGATCTGTACACATATACACATATTTGCACACATACATTCACCTAACAATTTCTATTAACAGTGGCGCCTGTCCTCACTGTCGCAACGCGACAAGAGCGTTGTACTTACTTTGTGACCAATTCTTTGATCCTCTATTCTACCGTACACCGATTTTCCGATAATACGCACCCGTTGTAACTACTTCGTCCTCATCTACATAAGATGACCATATCCCAATCGCCACCATATCACTATCGTCCATCACCTCCAATTCAACCTCACACCAACTACCTCCACCGTGTTGGTCCCATGACGAAGCAGTGGCTCTAATTGCTAATTACCAGGACAAATGATATTCTCTTCATCGTGGAAACCTTCGTGCCTCCCACTGGCAGGAGGTTGCTAAAGAGATCATTGCTCAATGCTCCTTCAGCACCCTAAAGATCTTTGTCCAATGTCATCACAAGTTGCAAAAGCTTCGCAAGCATTACCGTTCAGAGATCAAGCGCGCCACTCCATATGGCAGTCCCTAGTCAATTCTATGTGTATGTGCAATTGTTGATAAACCAAAGGAAATTTGGGATGGTTGTTAAGTTACTAAGATGGGTGGTGGTAATGGGTGTTGCTAGCACACTGTGTGTTGTGACGAATGTGTGTCCTTAGCCACCTATTTTCGTTGGGACTATTGTTGTCTTCAGAGCAGGGATGGTCCTGAGAATTTTGAGACCTAGGCGACTCATTATAAGATGCCTTTGAACGTAATTGTTTTTTTACAAGCATAAAATACTTAAATATTTAAATAAATGATATATCTATATTTTAAAAAAAAACTTGTTAAATCCAAAAGATATAATAAAAAAATTTATCTCGACAACTCGAGTGATTAGGGTCACATAATTTTTAGCACAATATCCCGTTGATAGAAAAAATATTATCAGAGTGTAAATAATAATCTCTAAATTTATTAATCGGAAAATATATATTTATAGAAGATAATGTTAAGAGTTGGGATTATTTTGTGATGAGAAACAAAAATAGGTTCTAATGATATTGATTTGAGAACTTTTTAATAAATTTGAGATTTTGAAAGACTGAAATTTCGAGATCAATAATGTATTTAGACCAAATGTATATTTATTAAAGGATCGAGAATTACTCTAATAATATTGCACTCATTTTGAAACTCGTAATAAATGACACATTACGGACTCGAGAAAAAGCTAATTTAATTAAACCAAATTTAAGTTATAACTCATTAAAGTAAACTACTTAATATGTAATATAAGTTTCCAAATTAAATCATAATTACTTGTAATAATATTGGGCTCATTTGGTAGCTTGTAATTAATTATGTATATTAAACTCGAGAAAAAAATATTTTTAATAAGATTGAAATTAATTAGAGTCGACCAATACAAATATAGTTACATGAATTTTTATGTGGTAAATAGGTAATTTAATTGGGCCTCTATTTCAATCTGAGGCCCTCTTTAAAGTTGAAGCCCTAGGCCATTGCCTAGTTGGCTTTGGACTAGGGTCGGCATTGCTTCGGAGAAAAGTGGCTATTTCTGTGACCTTGGTAGAAATTGAAATTGGGTTAGGTTGGGTAGTTGTAGAGAGAGATTAACAAAATTAAGAGCAGATTAATTTAATAATATTATTATTAAAATTAAAAATTTGAATTATGACCCATTTTTAAGTAAATAAATTTTAAACCTGTGAATTTGAAAGTTAAAATTTAAGTCTGGGTGAAAATTATCCCACACACCTGTTTTTAATTAAATATTTAAACATTACACTATGAATTTTTTTTATTTGAAATTTATTTGTACTTTTTTTGAAAATTCTGAGAGTATAATTGTAATTTATTATTTATTTTTCTTTTCTTTATTTTTATTTTATATAAAATAAGAGAGTATATTCATCATTTTATAGCTTTTAATTGAGAAAATATATGAAAATGATAATTTTTGCGGTGAAATGTGAAAATAAAGGTGAAAATGCTAAGAATAAAAGGTAGAGACGTTTTGCACAATAATATTGAAAGGTAGGGACGTGTGTGCTAATTACTCTTTTAATAATTATAATTTGTTCTTTAATTTTTTTTTTTTATTTAAATAGAAGGGCATATATATCATTTTACATTTTTATTGAAAAATTGGATGAAAGTGACCTTTTTCGTCAAAAAAAAAAAATGTGTGAAAATAGGAGTGAAAAAGCAAAAAAAAAAAAGTAAGGACGTTATGCACGATAACATTGAAAAATAAGGACGTTTTATGCTAATTACCCTAAATCAGAACTTGAAAACTATCAAAGCTAAATTTATCTAGACAAACAAGCCCTTAACGTAGGTGATTAATATCGAAATTCTTAATTTGGAGTACTTGCATCTTCCTCCCAAATTGACTCCATCGAGAATCACTCTCCTTAAAATCCCAAAAACATATATCACAAACAATTTCGCTACGTGTAAAGAGGATGACAGAATTATTCCAGATGAGCCGTCAATCTTTAAAAAAAAAAACTGAAAGCAAACCCATCCTTTTATGCTAACCAAAATGAGAAAAAACAGAGGCCCCTTATCATTTCTGTTATTGCTTTGTCCGCTTTCCCAAACCCACTTTCCCAAAAAGTGAAACCAGAATTTTCGGAGACTTCCACCATCTTCGGCTGCTGTCTATCTGGTGAAAATGGCTAGTCCACAAAATTACGAGGATGGTGAGGAATCAAGCTATGCCGGTGAAAATTTTTACGATAATATTGATTCCATTAAAAGAGGAAAGAAGTCTAAGATTTGTGAGTTACTGAAAATTCTTGGGAGTATCATTCTTGGGTTAAAGAATAAGGATCCACTGTTGATAATTGATAAATCTATAATTTACTTGAACTCCTTGAAGCTGGAGGCCGAAACTTTGGCAATTAGTTACCTTTGAGTTCATATCATCCTTTAATCCTACATGGGTTGTTGCCTTGTTGGATTGGAGATTTCTATTGGTTGATTAGAATCATTAGCAAGAAACAATTAAGTGTGTTGAATAAAATTATTAATTATGGATTTGAAAGTGGTAAGGTAACTTTTGCTTTATCAAAACCTTTACCCCCAGGCCCCATGCTTTTCACTCTAATAGTGCAGCAGTATGTATTGTGGACCAATAAAAGAGGAGTTTAATGGGATGGATTTGATCCTTCATTACTCTAGGGTGGAGAAGAAAAATGAGGCTATAATTGTTGACTTGAAATGATTGTATTTAAGCTTTCGGGGATTAAAGTAAGTATAGCAGATTTGAATGCATGGTGGTGGATAGTGGTGTGGTGTGGTGTGGTGTGCTGTGTTGTGCTGTGCTGTAAATGAAGACTCCTTTTCCAGGATCGTTGAGAAACTCCATAGATTAATTGCATGCGCTTAACTATTGGGGTCCCACCTTCCATTCTCAAGAACCCGTCGCCGCCTCGCCGGAGGGTGATGTTGGGTGAATGTCTGGAGCTACTGAAGAAAATAAAAAATCCGTCGCCAGAGGGTGATGTTCTGAGATGGAGATTCGGCGGGGGCGGGTGAAATGAGCTCTTTCTCTACAGCGGAAGGGGGGAATGGTTTTTCTTTTTCAGTCCTTGTTTGATTCTCATTTTTCTTTCTCTTCTTTTCAATCACATCTTCTTTATTAAAATAATATTACGCGTAAATAAAAAAAATAATTCTTTTTAATCACATATTTTTCATCAATCTACTATTTCAAAATACATTCTTCCAAAAAAATGTGGATCAAACACACCCTTACTATTTTTTTTACACCAAATTGGTCAATCACTACACTTACTAGATTGATGAGCTGTCAAAAAATTTCAAAATTCAGTAGGACTTCTGTTAGGCATTTTCTGTAAAAGAGGCATTAGTGATCAGTAAATGCAATGCCTCCATAACGTCCTCATCATCAACTTACCATTACAGGAATTAAATTGCTTAAAATTTATTTGATTGAAAATTATAATTAAAGGTGTTTGATTAGTATAATTTTTTCATTTGAAAAATATAATACTTTTGGTATCCGTTTGACTTTATTTTTCATAAAAATTGTCGATTAAATGAATAAATTTTTCTTATCATTGGGGACAAAATTTGTTTAGATTGTCAAAAAATAAAAATAAAAATTTTAAAAAAAATTGAAAATTTTTTGGTGTTCGTTTGACATTTTTTTTACATGAAATTTGTCAATTAAAGGGATAAATTTTTTTACACTTCATCTTAGAATTTGTTTCTATTACTAAAAAAAGTGTGAAATTTTAATTTTCACCAAATTGGTGGAAAAAAGAATTCCTTGAAATCAAGTAAAATTTCAAAAGTTAGAAAACGTTTTCCATAAAAAATTTGGCAAATCAAACAAGTCAAAAGTGAAAATTGGAATTCGAATTCTAACTTCCTGGAAAAATATCGCACTATCAGACGGACCTTAAATTCCAATTACAAAAGACAAGTTAGAAAGTTTTAAATTAGTAAAAAGGGTTTTTTTTTTTTTTTTGTATAAAGGTACACGTACGGGTGCATCGTTCACAAGGGTCTTACAGGTCCTTCACTATAGCGACATGACCTATTTGTATTATAATATATATATATATATATATATATATATATATATATATTGTGTGGACCTCGCTGTTGTGTCTGCGCCTGGCAGATTGTATGTGAATAACAACTAATTTTTTTGTCAGTTCTACTGTACATTATAAACATAAATTATACAATAGTATATTGTGGAATGTTTTATCTTCGTTGCGTGTATATGATTTTTTCCGATTCGTAATTTTTCACCTAGTTGATTCACTATTTGGTCTAGGTCTGGGCACAGTTTGATTCTATTAAACGGAATCGTCGGGTCCAAATATAATTTTGGAACCATTTGGGTTCGATTCCATTCGATTTAGTTCGATTATTTTCGGTTCCATACTATAATTAAAAAATTTAACATTTACAACAACACTACAGTCTAATATGTTTAATCTTAACTTTTACAAATTAACGTATTCCAATTTAATAACATACGAATAACAAGTTGTCCAATAAGATTAATTTATTAATGTATACAAATAACAAAAAGTAGATAGTAAATTAATAATACTAAAATATCAGTGATCCATATAAATTATAAGTCATATACTCATAAAGATTTTTATTTTAAAGTATTGTTAATACAGAAGTACTTACCAATTATTTGATTTAACCATCAATTACTTGACTTGCCATACTAGATACTGAGAAATTCTGTAAGAAAAATTGAAAAAACACAATTAACAAACATAAATTAACTAAAAATTGTTCAACTAATATGATTTAATAAGAAAAAATATAATATATATTTTATTATCCGTCTCAAACTCTCAATGCTCTCATAGAACTCCATCTTTTCAATTCAAACTCTATCTTTACTAATTTCTTTTTAAAAATTTAAAATAATTTGATTTATCCCATATATAAAAATTTAAAAAAATTCGGTTATTATTTGGTTATTCGGTTTTGGGTCTAGAATCGAGAATCGAATTTGTCGATTATCGATTCAAATACTCGTTTGGGTATTTTACTTGCAAAGAACCGCTCGATTCGAAATTTTTGTTCAATCCTAATTGTGCCTCCTTCAAGGTAGTGATGGCAACGGTTCGGTTATGGGTCGGTTCGGCCAAAACCATAACCGCACCACCAAATTTTTTGTCATACCATAACCGCACCATAACCACTTAAGTCGGTTCGGTTTGGTTCGGTTTTTATCTCGGTTCGGTTCGGTTAATAACCACGAAAATAAATTATTTTTTATAAGTTCAACTGTGAAACTGGAAAAAAAAAATTATAAAAAAAAGTCAATAAAAACAAAAACATAATACTAAACCAATTTAGCAAACAATAACTCAAATGAAAATGCAAACAATATCCCAACTTTCAAATGCAAAATTTGAACTTAGTTATCATGAATATTTATGATAATTTATATTTTTTATAGTCAATCCAACAACGAAAAATAGGCACACGCATACCTCCAAGCAAACATAATCTCACAATGGACAACAATGCTAATGAAGCAGTATAGAATATACAAGTGTACTCTGAAATATAAGAGAAGAAATAACTATTTAAAGAGATGACATGTAAGCACAATACAAACATACCAGAAAAGTGATCCATTGTTGTCATAAATTGCGCAAATAGAGTCACAGCAATCTTCCTCATCATTAGTTACAATGTCTTGTCCAGAGAAGAAAACAAAAATAGTGAAAAATACAGCAGGACAGAGCCGGTTCTAAAATATGAAAAATAAGCTCGTAACAATTCCATAGTTGAAATTTGTTTTTTCCCCTCTATTTCTTCTCATTAATGCAAACATTTACAAAGGATATATCCTGTTTATGAAAACCAGTAATACAATCAACATAAACAAAGGACGAGCTATAAGTCTATAATATCGAATCTATCTTATTAAAAAAAAAAATTAAAGAAGCAACCAAACTATAGAATTACCAGAAATCCCGAGCATTAGTATTACCAATGCTATTACTACTGAAAAAAGAGTTAAAATAGGGAGAGAGAGATTTAGGTCTGGGGTTTGGGGAGTGGCGGCGGATTAATCAACGAAACCGGCGAAAGAACGGCGTAAGGTTATGGGGAGTGGCGAAGAATGAAAATTCAGCTCTAGAAAACCCTACACCGCGACGGTGATGGAGGAGCCGATGGAGGCGTACATGTACATATTCACAGAGAGAGAGAGAGAGAGAGAGAGAGAGAGAGAGAGAGAGAGAGAGAGAGAGAGAGAGAGAGAGAGAGAAGCAGTGTGGCTGTTGAAGCAAAAACTCAAAGTAGAGATCCAACAAGGGTTTTAAAAATGACGAGAGTGTTTCGTACTTTTGCTAGACGGTTTCCAATTTTGATAAAATGAGTTTCCAAATCTGTAGGGTTAGACTTATTAGGTTAAGGGTTGTTGGGCTGGTTTGGTTTACTGGGCCAGAATGTTGCCTGGTTATTAATATATTAATTGGGCCAGAATTTGGGAAATAATAATGGAAGGCCCAATTAATTTTTTTTTTTTTTTTTTAATTTTTCGGATTATCTGTTCGGTTCGGGGCACCATCACTAAATACCATACCCGCACCACCTCGAATCGGTTCATTAAAATCAAAACCATAACCGTCCCATTGCACCATCGGTTCGATTTTTTTTCGCCCCATTCGGTTCGGTTAACCGCGATTTTCGATTTTAACGGTTCAAATTGCCATCCCTACTTCAAGGCACTAGATCCCATAATCAAGCCCAAAGGTAGACAGCGGGTCCAGATCCTTGTAACCCGGGAGAAGGTGACGGCCATTTTTTTTTAATTTTAGCATTTGACCTAAAGTATATTTTTAAAATTTTAATAAAATAAAATTAGTGATTTCCTAAAGGAGTAAAAAGTTTCACTAATAACTGAACTTAGTTTATTGTCACGTTGTAGTCACTGAACTTTGTTTTGCTTCTGAATGGTCATTGAACTTACAAACCCGTCTTTCCATCCACTCACCACACCGCCGTTTGAAATTGTATGATCTGGCTCGACGGAATTCCAGGAGGTTACTGACGGCGTCTTGGTGAATCCAAGGTGGAAGCGTGTTTGTAGAAAGCACGATTTTAACACCTTCAAAATTGAAAACCAATTTCCCTAAAGCACATTCGCAGTGATTTTGCCCGAAATCGGAAGCCTTGGACGATCCCTAAATCTGCGATTGCCAGACTTCATGTTCAAATTTGCACGCATGGATGGAGAAGATGGAGGTATAGAATTTCTAACCTTCGATATTGGAAGAAAGTGAACATTTTAAGCTTCGAGATTGTTTAGATGTGGACGGAACGATTAGGTTGATTTAGTAATATGTTAAAAATCTTAGGGAAATTGAGATTTGGGGTTGGTTTGAAAATGCTCATAGTTCGAATCCTTTCTTATTTTTGGAGTGGTTGAGGTGTGGATTACACGAGTAGTTTCTCTAATGTTCCTCATATGTTTAGCTGCATACAGTAGAGAATTTTGGGGAACCTGACTGATATACTAATGTTGGTTTGGGCAATGTACTGCAATCTGAAGCTAATGTGCAAGTGTTAATGTTCAAGTGCTTCCTTTGGAATGAGACTGGGTAGAAGCCGAATTAGAACCAGTTGAATCAAATTGCAACGTAGTGGTTAACGCACAAGTACATACTTTTTTACTTTAAGTTAGGGTTGGAATTATGTTTTGAGGTCTATCGTCATATTTATATTGCTGGAACCGTTGTGCATCACTGCCTGTTTGTTTAATTTCTCTTTGGTATTTAAGGAATGGAAGAGGGAAATAGCTGATAGAAATGACTGTTGATTTATTGAAAAAGTGTATAATTTTGGGTTGTTGATTTAACTGCTATTCGAGCAAAAAAGAAGAAGAAGAAGCTTTTAAGTCTTTTGCACGTAAAATTGTTTATTGGTAAATGTGGTTGGGAGTTATGCGTTCTTCATTAACATGGATATTGAATTATGTGTGAAAAACAGTTACGTGGAGATGGAAGGGTTAAGAGAGGATGAGATATTTACAGGAAGATACAAATGTAAGACATGGAAATTTGACAAATGTTTCGGTTCAATTGAAATGATAATAGCTGAGTTAGACTGTGTGGAATTATGAGTGCAATTTGAAGGTGAAAAGATAACAACAAAGAATATGAATGTAAAGAAACTTGTGTTGGAAATGAATAGGTTTGTCAGAAATAAAATCCATATGGTGAATTTTTGTTTTATTCTTTGGGAACATTTAGCTCTTGTTTGATCCCCATTAAAAATATAATTCATTTTTTTCTCTCTTCTTATTAATCACACATTCTTCAATAAAATAATATTACACATAATCCTTTTTTTTTTTGTTTTTTGTTTTTATTTTTTATTTTTTAACCACACACACATTCTTCTAAAAAACACTATTCCAACCATTAAAATTTCTAATAATTGGGGCCAAACAGGGCCTCAGATTCAGTAACATTTTTAATGTGGATTATGGTGTCCTATAATTTGTGCTTGAGAATCGGCTATTAAAGAATCTAACTCCCTCATTCATCAGTTTTACGTTCATTGTGTGCCTTTTAAACTTCGGTATTCGAAAGGAACAGGACGGTTTGTGAACCAACTATGTTAGTTTATTAGCTGTCTCTCCATTGTTGCTCTAGTTCTTATTAAAAGCCTTAAATATTGTTTTATGAAGCTCAAATTAGAGGGGGCGAAGTAATTAACTGATTGACATGTTGCATTGTTGCTTTCCTAATATGTTATGCCAAAATTTTGTTAGATAGATGCAAACCATTTTAATCTAGCTCTCCTCCCATTTTGGCTCAAGTTAATACTCACCTGGTGAAATACCATCTTGGTGCGATGTTCTGTGATGCTGTGGGGAGGGATTACTCCCTCTGCCCGGATGTAGAAGAAAACGCATTTGCTTGTTTTAACTTTTAAGTTACTATGTGTTATCCTTGTAAATATATGGGGCATGTTTGGTGTGCAATACTAGAAAGAACTAGATAATATGGTAGATAAGATTTTAACTACTTCTTCCTTAATACTTTCCCATCCGTCTTATCAGACACCATGTTTGATGTAATCCTTATGACTGTCTGTTGGTTTGATTTCTCTTTGGTAATTTAAAGGAGAGAAAGGCAACATAGAGGATGAGAGAGAATCATATGGAACAACGACTGCCGATTTATTTAACAAACATATAGGTCTCTATTGTTAATTTAACTGCTATTGTAATAAACAAATTGAGTTTTTAAGTCTGTTGCATCTTTTATTCGTAGGAGGTGCCGTATGAACGTTATGTTCTTCTTTGACATGGATATTGACAAATGGGTGAAAAATATTTAAGTGGGGCTTACAGAAGGTAGAGATATTTATAGGGAAAGATGAATTTAAGAAATGGAAAGTTTATAGATATTCCTTTCATTTCAAATTAGAATAGCTGTGGGTTGTGTGAGATTATGGGTGTAATGTGAATGTGAAAAGATATTGACAATGAATGAAAGAATAATGTGTTGGAAATGAATAGGTTGGACGAAAAGAAAATCCATAAGGTGAATTCTTGTGTTCTTTTTGGTACATTCAGTAGCTTTTCTTATGTTGATTGTGGTAATTTTTTCACCACTCTTTAAAACTTTAGTATTCAAAGGGAAATGAAGGTTTGAAGTGACCAACTACATTAGTCTAATACCTGTCTCTGTATTGTTGTTCTTGGTCTTATTAAATGCCTTAAATATTATTTTATGAAGCTCAATTTAGAGGGGACAAAGTAACTAACTGATTAGCATGTTGTATGACCATAAATTATATATTTGTTGTATTTGAGAAACAAAATGTATTTCGTTGAATGGAGATTAGGATCGGATCCATGCTAGCAAACTGACATGTGGCTTCATTCTTGATTCAGGGCTTTGGCTGATTAAATGTGCATCTTTTCATTTCCCTGGATGAACATGGGATGTAATAATTGTTGCTGCTTTGCAGCTGTGTACCTGTTGAAAGCAATCAGGATTTTGAGTTTCCATATTTCTTAAAGAAAATTGCTGCTTTCCTTTTATGTCATGCCTATATTTTAATCCAGTCCTTAGGCATACTGATGTCCTTTCATTTCCCATCATGTCCTATGTCCGATGTCCCATCATTCGCTTTATATCGACCCAGCAAAACTTCATATATCAAAGCAATCCCCTTTCACAAAGTTCCTATGTGGATTTGTCCCAGAGGTACTACGAGGCCCTCAAAACTTCTGGTTCTGAAAAGTCAATATTTGTTACTCAAAAAATCCATGCTCAGATTGTTGTCTCTGGTTTTTATTCTTCGACATTTCTTCAAAACCATCTGATCAACTCGTACTCGAGGATTGGATTAGTTAGTGATTCTGTGAAGGTTTTTTCAGAAACTGAGTCTCGAAATGTATTTAGTTGGAATACAATGATTAATGGGCTGGCGGATTCTGGTTTGATGAAAGAAGCAGAAAAGCTACTTGATGAAATGCCTGAGAAAGACTCTATTTCGTGGAACTCGATGATGTCAGGTTACTTTAATAATGGGAAGGTCAGGGATACGATAAAAGTGTTCGTTTTGATGATTAAGGATCGCCGTTGTGTTCCGGATTTGTTTTCTTTTTCTTGTGTGATGAAGGCTTGTGCAAGTCTCAGGTATGTGAAACTTGCTTTTCAGCTTCATGGTTTAGTTGCGAAGTTTGAATTTTGGGAAGGTAAATCAATCAGTTCATCGATAATTGATATGTATATAAAATCAGGTGAATTGGACTATGCTGAGAGAGTGTTTTCAAGGACATCTGGTCCTAATTTATTTTGCTGGAATAGTATGATATATGGGTATTCCAAATTTCATGGTGTCCAAATGGCTCTTGATTTGTTTAATCAAATGCCTGAGCGCGATGTTGTTTCCTGGAATACCATGATTTCTATCCTATCTCAACATGGGATTGGAAAGCAGACACTAAGTATGTTTGTTCAAATGTGCAATCAAGGTTTTGTACCAAACTCGATGACCTATGCTTCTGTTCTTAGCGCATGCACGAGCATCAGTGATTTGTCATGGGGCACCCACTTACATGCTCGAGTTCTTCGGACGGTGCCAAATCTTGATGTCTATATTGGCAGCGGTTTGATTGATATGTATGCAAAATGTGGATGGCTGGAATATGCAAAGCGGGTTTTTAGTAACTTAAAAGAGCAGAATGAGGTATCATGGACTTCTTTAATTGGGGGAGTTGCTCAATTTGGTTCTCGAGAAGAAGCTCTGGAGATATTCAAAAAGATGAGGGAGGTTCCGATGGCACCAGATGAATTTACTGTTGCTACTGTTATTGGAGTTTGTTCAAGTTTAAAAGATAAATCTCTTGGGGAACAAATCCATGCATATGTAATGAAGATAGGAGTGCAATCCTCTGTGCCTGTGGGGAATGCTCTCGTCACAATGTATGCAAAGTGTGGAAATGTTCAAAATGCAAACCGTGCTTTTGAGTTTATGCCAGTCAAGGATATTATATCTTGGACAGCTATAATTACTGCATTTTCTCAGGATGGAAATGTCAAAAAAGCAAGAGAACATTTTGATAATATGCCAGAACGTAATGTTATAACTTGGAATTCAATGCTAGGCACATACATACAAAATGGCTTCTGGGAAGAGGGTCTCAAACTTTATATTCTCATGCTTAGAAGACGAGTTAAACCAGATTGGATTACTTATGCAACTTCACTCAGTGGCTGCGCTTATTTGGCAGTGATGAAACTTGGAAACCAAATCATAGCTCAAGCTGAAAAAGATGGTTTTAGTTCAGATGGGACAGTTCTCAACAGTGTTGTTACTATGTATTCTAGGTGCGGACAAATTGAAGATGCACAAAAGGTTTTCGATTCTATAATTACGAAGGATATTGTTACTTGGAATGCTATGATGTCTGGTTATACTCAGAGTGGTCAAGGTAGTAAAGTGATCGAGATTTTTGAAGAAATGTTAAAATTGGGATTCACACCTGATCATATAAGCTACGTGTCCATTCTATCAGGTTGCAGCTATTCTGGACTCGTAGCTGAAGGTCATTATTATTTTAATTTGATGACTAAAGGTCATGGTATCTCTCCAACATGTGAGCACTATGTCTGTATGGTAGATCTTCTTGGTCGAGCAGGTTTGCTGGAGCAGGCCATAAATTTGATCAAGGAAATGCAGCTGGAACCAAATGCTGCTGTTTGGGGAGCTCTACTTGGTGGATGTCGTATCCATGGAAACACTGAATTAGCAGAAGTTGCAGTGTCAAATTTAATAAACATAGATGTGGCTGATTCTGGAAGTTATGTCCTTTTGGCCAACCTTTATTCTGACTCTGGAAAGTTAGATGGTGTTTTGGATATGAGAAAATTAATGAGAGAGAAAGGAATAAGGAAAAATCCAGGCTGCAGCTGGATTGAGGTTGACAACAGGGTGCATGTGTTCACTGTAGATGACACTGGGCACCCTCAAATCAAGGATGTCTACAGAATGTTGGAGAAGATTATGGATATGGTAGAGAATACAGGAAAGTACATCTATGAAAAAGATTCTGCTAGGCCAAGGAGCTGCCACAGCGAGAAGCTTGCAGTGGCTTTTGGGTTGATGATTTTGCCTTCTTGGATGCCTATTTATATAATGAAGAACCTACGAATATGCCAGGATTGTCATTTGGTGATGAAGTTGATATCCTTTGTTACTTCAAGGAAACTTATCATAAGGGATGCAAATAGGTTCCATCACTTCAAGGATGGTTCTTGTTCTTGTGGGGATTACTGGTAGTTCAGCGTATGTTCTCTTCTTCAAGTTGACTTAAATTTTATTAGCATTCTTCGAAGTTAATACTTAATTCATATGTTGTAAAATAATTTTTTTTTTTTTTTTATATTCACAAAAAATTGAACAATGCTTTGAAAACCCATCTAATATTATAAAAAAACACATTTATTGTTTCTGATAATTGTTGTTGTTGGTAATGAGACAGAATGCTGAGAAGGATTTACCTTTCCCTTTTACCTCTGCTTAATTACCTGCGAGAAAGAAATTACTTGGTTTTTTTCTAGCAAAATAAAATTTTTGATATTCACTTCACTTGGTGAATTTGACATCTGGATTCCTTATAGGTTTGAGCCACATCTGCCAATACATGTGGTTAAATGCTTCACAGGATATTCGGTCGCTTTGACTCAAGGCGCTTACCCTTTTTACCTGCCTTCCCCATTCCATATGCTACCAGCGACAGCAATGCAGTTAGTATTTGCTTTTCAGTGTCCCATACATTTTTTTTTTCTTCCTGGAGTTCTCACTTTTAAGCCTCCAATCCCTAAACTTGATACTTATATCTTGTCTCCTCATTGCAACTATCAGTCTTATCGTAAAACTGAGTTGCATGAATCAATGCTATGATAGGGCCACCAACAGCCTTGTACTGCCTTGTTGCATTGCGTAGTTCATTAATTAAAAGCATTAAATCAACAACACAAATAAATGGAATTGGAAAATTTCATAGAAATAACCTATGATACTCGGACTCGCCATTTTGGCCGGCGTACCCGTGTCGACACGACACGGGTACGGGTACGGAATACGGGTCGGACTCTTCATGTTTCGAACGGACACGGCAAGAAATCCTTAGAAAATTTGTAAACTTACCTCAATGGCAGTGTGGCTGGAGATAGAAGATGGTTGGCGCCGGTGGTCTTTGGTCCCAAATGAATTTGTTCGGAGGCGTCGCAAAGAGCAGCGCTCGCTGCTTACAGCGACAAGCTCCACTGTGGTCTTCGGCGTCAGTGGTGGTGGTGGCTCTCTTGCGTGAGGAGAGAAGATGAAGAGAGGGAGAAAACGGTGGTTGCGTGACTGTGAGGAGAGAAGCTGAGAAGATGAAGAGAGGGACAGGGACAAAACGGCAGTGGAGAGGAAATGAAACTAGGGTTTGGGTTTTAAATCATTTCTATAATATTACTATTATTATTATTTAAAAATTATATTAATATTTGACCTCCATCTAATTTTTTAAATTGAATCTTCAAAAAGACCTATGTAATTTTCACTAGGCTTAATAATATAAATATGCGTGGACAATCAATTTTTAGTATGAATGTGAGTGGACTAATAATATAATTATTTTTAATAAAATATTCAAATAATACAATTAATAATTTTATGTAATTTCTTTTTTCAATTCATCATTTTTAATTCAAAATTACTGTAATATCAAAGTAAAAATAAAATCTAAAAAACAAAATTGAAGTTTGAAAAACGTACCCACGTACCCGTATCCGAAATTTGGACTCTTTTTAGCCATATCCCCGTATCCCACATTTTAGAAAATAAAGTATCCGACACTTGGATACGTACCCGTACCCGATACCCGTACCCGAGTCCGAACATCATAGGAAATAACTAAAACAAAATCAAATCATATCATCAAGTTTTGGCTAATCAAACCTTACAAGAATTATTTAGTTCATGATATGAGATAATCTATACAATTCATAAAGAATAACATGAAGAAAAGAAAGATAAAACTATTTTTTTAGATGGTTGAATCAATTATTTTTCTCCGAGTTGCCTTTGCCTCCTTGATTTCTTGAATCTTGTTTCCTTTAATTCTCTTCAAAAAGTGGTCTTAGGTTTGTATTTATAGTATCTTGAAGTCTTGAAAGGGTTGGGGTCAGATTGGGCCAAGAAAAAAATCCTAAAAAGTTAACTCTTCTTCTCACACTTTCAGGTGGAAAATCAGCACTGCGCTCTTTCGGTACTTTTATCATAATTCAAAGGGCTACAACTTTATTTCATATAACTTTTTTCAATTCGAACGTTTACTATGTCAAAAACTGGTCTTAATCTCCTACTAAAAATTTGAAACATTGAAAATTGATTTATGAAAATATTTTGATCATATTTCACTCATTTTGACTTCTAATTACATCCGATGACTCCTAGCAATCTTCAATTATTACTTTGTAGTCCGAATCAACTATTGAAAAGTTGCAATTGAGTCCTCAAACTCTGGATTTCACCATTTTTCATCGTTATTCACTTCTTTCTTTTAATTTAATCTCCAATCATCAAGTTTCTCCAAATCATCATCAACTTCTCCTTGATTCATGCCAAAATCATTTTCTCCAAGTTTTGCACCATTCACACCAATTCACCTAACCTATAAAACTACATGAATACACAAATCGAAATGTTCTAAAACTCTAAGAATCAAACGAAATATCAAGATTAAGTAGCATTAATATGATGAGTAAAACACACTCATCAGTTTCCAGTTTCGTTGAAGTATGTTCCAGGCATTAGCTTCAGAAAATATAATGTACCTTTCAAGGTCCCTTTCTCTGTATGTGTTAACACATTCTGATAATTTGTGAAATTCCTTTTAGAAAGTCAAATTTGGACCCTTTTCAGCGAATGACACAGAAATTTCGACTGTTTAATTGGTTTTAGGTGTGATGTTTGTAGAAAGCAATGCAGATTTTTACCCAAAAAATGGAGGAAAGATTGTTTTAGCCTACAATTCTATCTCAAGTATTTTTTTCTTTATACCTACTCATACTTGCTTAATAGCTTCTAATCTAGATTATTCATTTTTTGTTATTCTTATTGCCCTAATATTCTAATTACATTTTTGCAGTCTGACAATCTAGTCCCAATGACACCAAAATCAGGTCCCTGGAAGAAGGTTGGTACATGAAACTGCATTTAACATTTAAAGTTATAATTTAGAATTCTGCATGGTGCCTGTCCACATGGAAAACCGTTTTTGATGCAATAGAGTGCAAATATTGTCATGTTGTATACCTTGGTGATATTCAATTATTATGATCAACAGTTGAGCTAGAAAATTATGTTGAGATAGGCTAAATCATATTTTGGGCTGGGCTAATATATATACAAATATATTCCACAGAAGAAAGTTACCCACAAATTTTTGTATAGGCAAATCCTTGGTCCAAGTATAGGCAAATCCCCATATGTTTGTATGAATAATAAAAAATATAAAAAGAAAATAGACAAAAAAGTAAGTCAATTTGAACCAACTTATGAACAGTTTATCCATGTCTCTTCTCAAGCAGCATAATAGTGAGTTTAAGAGGGAAATTTTTTGGTTAAGTGGGAGAATTTCTTGATAATATTTTTGAGGTCAACACATGACATGATTAAATAAATAAGAAAATATTAAAAATCATAGTAATTTCTTAAGTATGGTTTACTACTGCATATCAAACATGCTCTTAGATTATACGTAAGGTGGAAGTCCATTGTAAGTTTAGTTCAATTTTTTTTTTTTTTCATTTTGAAAACTGATATTTGAAGCAATGAGTTGTTGTGAAGTCAACTGTGAATATCATCTAATGGAAGTTATTTCTTATGAATATTTAGCCCACGGGCCATTTCTCAAGAACAATAGCTAAAGGACCTGATACTACCACTTGGATCTGGATCTTGCATGCTGATGCTCACGATTTCGATAGCCATATCAGTGATTTGGAGGAGATCTCTCGAGAAGTATTCAGTGCCCATTTCGGTCAACTTTCCATCATCTTTCTTTGGCTGAGCGGTATGTATTTCCATGGTGCTCGTTTTTCCAATTATGAAGCATGGCTAAGTGATCCAACTCACATTGGGCTGATCACCACGCCTGTATTAAAAATATGCAGTTTGGCCCTTATTTTTAGAACTCATTTTTTGTCAAACTCATTTTCAACCATAAATTTAATGGGACTTAACTTTTCAATTATATATTTCATCAACTTTTTTCAAGATCTACTAAAAAACTGATATTTAGCTAAACTAAACGGGGGATTAATTCTATGGGATCATCAATTTCTCGAGAGGCAAGATGGTTTTTCTGAATGTGATCAAAATTTCAGTCTAAGCATTCTCTACTATGCTTGTATTTCTCTTGTACTGTCTTCTCTAAAAGAATTGAAATAGGAGAATGGCAAAGGGGGAGAGAGCAGCAGGGGAACCTTTTGTGGAATTCATTCACCCAAGTGGAGACTCGTAGTTGTAGAAACGAATATATTTCTTGTTGAGTTATGAAAATAGTACCACAGTGCAGTTGTATGGTTTTTCTTGCACATAAATTATGTTTACTGTTAAGGATGTTTTCTTATTTTCTTGAAATATTTCCCTTATAGTTTGATTATGTAAGATAATTTCCTTTCTAAATGTAAACCTATAAATCGGGTCTTTCTTCTTAACTCGTAGATAAAATCTTTTGTTAATTTTATTTTTTTTGTTCCAGTGGTTCTTATTGTTAATAAAGTGGTGAGACCATTCTTCGTTCTAGACTCGTTTTAAGTGCCTAAAATTGCAAGTTACTGTCACGACTTGCAAGAACTGGACCTTAGCAAGAGTTTCAAGCTTACAGATCACTCATTGTATGCCTTTGCACAGGGTTCCCCAGATCTTAAAAAGCTAAATATCCGTGGGTGTTCTTGCCTTCAGTGATACTGCTCTGGCATCTCGCTCAGGATTTTGCGGAAAATTTAAATTCTTAAATCTTTGTGGATGTGTTAAAGCTGCAACTGATTGGGCATTGAAGGTATGAATACCAGTCGAGCAACATGTTCAGCTAACTTATGTAAGTTTTAATATGCATTATCTTTTTATAGATCCATGTTGGAAATAAGGTAATTATTTTGAAGGTAACAGTTACTTCCAAAATTAGTAATTTTTTTTTTTTTACTTAAACTAAGAAAAAGTAACTTATCTGAACGCGTTTGGAAACAAATATATACTCAAAAGTTGTTACCTCAGCCTACTACTGGTCATGGTTTGTTAGAACTTGTATACTACATTTATATAGGCCATTGGATTCAACTGTAATCAATTGGATTCTTTCAATTTGGGATGGTGTGATCACGTTGGTGATGAAGGTGTGAAGAGTTTAGCATATGGTTGCCCTGATCAGAGAGCTCTTGCCTTGTGCGGCTGTCTTCATATGACAGGTATTCACTTTGTTTTATTGCATTTACTTTCATTGTACTATGTTGGGGGAAGTAGACTTTTCGGTATATAGATATAGATTTATTCAGCATGAAGTTCGATGATATTGATGTACCTCTGGTGAAGTTCGTACATTGATTTCATGTGCTCTACTATAATTGAGATTATGTTTGAGTTGTTAATTTAAACTTCAATCAATTTTACTGTGACCTGTAGAATTGACGTTTAGATGCAAGGCGGCTTAAATGTAGGAAATCCTTTTAGTTTTAATTGATATTGCACCATGCCACCTGCAAACAAAAAATTAGTTTTGACCCCTTGTCCACGAAATTTTTTAAGAAAAAACACCTTTCCAAGGAAAGACATGAAGAACTGCCGGGGTGCAATTTTCTTCGTTCATCTGTAAACATAATCAGCTGGCTGGGATTAGTTCTAATTTGGGACAACTTTATGCTTTGTTCTTGACATGCTTGTCGTAGATAGAATTGGTGTATATGTATGATTACTTCTTATTTGTGGGTTCAATCTGTGTCCTGTTCTAAGTAATGGGCATTTTTTCAGACGAGTGTAATTGTGGTGGTGAAATTGCCTTCACATTAGATCCCTTGATCTATACTACTGTCAGAACATCACAAATAGAGCAATGTATTCTCCTGCACAGAGTCGAATAAAGAACAAGCATGAAACATAGGAGTCTCCAAAGAACAAGTACGAGGATGAAGGGCTGACGAATCTGAACATCAGCCAGTGCACTGCATTGACTCCTCCAGCAGTTCAGGCGCTACGTGACTCATTTCCAGCCCCTTCACACATTCCCTGGTTATAAGTGGCTGTCTGAACTTAATTAAAGACAATATTAAAGACAAAAAAAAGTTATATTAAAATCTCATTGATTCTAACGTTCCGTCCTATCAAAGGCTGCATACCAGATATGAACTTTTGAGTTCCATGATTTCTATTGTACAGGAGAGAACAACTATTCTAACAATTCCATCAAAATAGACAAATTACACATTTTTACCAGAGAGAAGTAGATTGCAAGTAAATTCAGAGCTTAACACCAACAAAACACAACCCCTCTTCAGCTTGAGCCTGCAGCTCTTCCAAATAGGCGTGGGTTGGGTTGGGTCGGTTTTTTACCCAACCCAAACTCAACCCAACCCAACCCAACATAATCGGTTTGATTTAAAATCGACCCAACCCAACCCATTCATGTACTTCAATCCAATCCAATCAAGTTTCGGTCGGGTTGGATTGGTCGGTTTAGATTTTAGACTAAAAAAATTTGTTGGACAAAAAAGACCATAAAGAAATTTGCTTAAAAACAATAATCTAAACTTTTTGCCTACTCAAACAAAAACAATTCTGTGGATATCCGAGCATTTCTATACACCTATGTTCTTTCTATACTAACTTTAACTTATGATCAAGCATACTAATAAAGCAATTAACTTACCAGCTAATAGCTTGAGCATCCCAACCACACCAAAGATTGTCCGAATTTTGGGAACGCGAAGGGAGCTGCAATGTGGTATCTCATCTGATGAGGAAAACAGACAATCAAGTCAAGTAAAATAACAAATATAATAAACCAATACAAATTTATTTAAGTTTGAAATGATAACCTCTAAGATTCATGGAGCCATCGACGTGATTTATAGCAAAAAAGGAACCAGAGCCGTATTATGTTGTGTAGCTTCTGTGCGAGATCCGCCTTCTCCATCATTTTTGTTATTGTCTGATATTATCAAGCGAAGGAATTATATAACCTTTATGATCTGATCAAGATTTTCGAACCGTTGATTTTTTCATCAGTTTTTTGGGATAAAAAATGATACTGAGTCATAATTATGAAATAGAGAGGGAGGGGCTAGAATAATTGAGTCACAAGATGGATAAACCCTGAAGGCACACACTCAATGTAAACCTAGACACAAGTAAATGAAGGGGATTATCATTTTTTACACAACACTTCGAGCATCATTACAATTTGCAGACAGAAATGAACACAGAATGCTATAAGAAATTGAATCATAAAAGCATCTTATAACTTTGTGTAAATAGTTGAATTAGGCATCTTAAACCTCATCATTTCATTTCTTGAATCTATTATACGATGGTCGTGAATATATGAGAAGTTGTGAGCAAACATTGTAGCCAAGAAAGTGTAATCTCTGAAACTAGAGAAAAAAAAGCTTCAGAAAAAGATCAAATCTATGACTATAAACATATCAGAACAAACAAAAACAAAAATGGAACCATAGAGTTATCAACATCAACAATAAATTAGAGTTATCATCAAATCCTGGATCGAAATCAAGCAACACAAGGTTGATACTGTTCGAATACATTCATATTCAGATCTAGACATTCGTACCTCAAAATAAACAGATTTAAGAGAAACCAAGGTGAGAA
This sequence comes from Osmanthus fragrans, assembly GCA_019395295.1. Lineage (NCBI taxonomy): Eukaryota > Viridiplantae > Streptophyta > Magnoliopsida > Lamiales > Oleaceae > Osmanthus > Osmanthus fragrans. Next base: position 19,560,963 of record CM033357.1, read on the forward strand.
ACGAACCTCTGTTGCTAAATCTCGCGCCGAATCTAAGGTTTCACACAGAGGAAGAGGAGAGAGAAAGTCGAAGAAGGAGAGGCCGAGGGAGTGAAGAAATTTACCAGGCTTCAAGTGGAGTAGAAGAAGAATCGAGCAACCATGATGATCGGCGACTGCGATTAGAGAGGAATTGAAGGGCGATTTTTGGCTTTTGAGGCGATTGGCGGCGAGAGTGAAGGTCGAAGCCTTTCTGAAATGAGAAATGACTGTGTCAATTAGGGATTGGTTTTAATTTTAACATCGTTTTTCCTTTTTTTTTTTTTTTTTTTAAAATGTAGTCGAGTTGGGTTGGGTCGGGTCGATTTATATCGGGTTTTATTTATTAACCCATAACCCGACACAACCCGACCCAAATACCCAACCCAATACCCGAAACCCATCAAAAAAAAATGCAAAAAATCGACCCAAACCGGTCGGTTTGAGTCAGGTCGGACGGTTTGGTCGAGTTGGTTTGGATTTTGTCCACGCCTACTTCCAAAGCTTTCACAAGCTTCTTGCGGCTTATTGCAGTTTCTGTTTGCTCAGATAGGATTTTCCCTAATCTTCGAGCATCAGCCACAAATAAAATATTTAATTAACATGATACAATATATATTAGAAAAAGATGAATGAGGTTAAAGATCTACAATAGAAAAATAAAGAAGATTCCAAATATTGGGTTGAGTTATTCAAGAAAATGCTGTCCTTGCTAGATTTTGTATAAACTGATATGGGAGGCATATAACTTAATTTTTGTGCATATCATTTCTCATGAGTTCCTCTGTTTTAAAAATTCTAAACTGGGAAAAGCTTAGAGTGCATAAAATATAAAATTCTAAAAAATTCTAGAAAAATGAAAAATAAAAATAGTAAAGCATTATTTACAAAAAAAAAAAAAAAAAAAAAAAATCTAAAAAAGTATTTAAATGAACACAGATAAAATTAATCTCAATCCACGTCAATAATTTTTATTTTTTTATTTCCTATATTTTGAACACAATTATTATTTACTTTTATTTTACTTTTGTAATGAGAAATATATTTTAAAATTCACCAACTTTAAAATGTATAATTACTTCATAATTTATTAACATAAAATTATTCTACTTTTACTGAATAATCAAGTTTCAAGGAATAAAATATCATAAAATAAATTTTCAAAATTTCAAAACAAACGTATTTTCTATTTTTCTGTTTTGTGAAATAATTTTTCAGGATGACAAACCAAATGAGTTTTCAGCAATTTTAAAACAGATCCTCAAAACAGAAAACTAAAAATGAATCCAAAATTTAAAACTGAAACATAGTATTATTTCAGTGTTTTTATCTGAATGTTTGCCAAATTGAACATGAAATTTAACGTCAAAATTTGTCTGAAGTGAGGAAATAATTAGTTGACAATTGACATGGTTGGTCTCACCATCTAGGCCCTGCAGCTCTATGTCAAAACAGCCCATGCCTCAACATTTGAAGGTGTTGCATTGGATAATTAGTTTGAACTTTGAAGTTATTCCAACATAAGCTCATGTCATAGAATGCTTGAAAATGAAACGTTGTTGTTTACAAAAATAAAAAGTAGATAATTCAAACAGTTGCTCACCTGCATATACGAAAATATTTCCTTTTATACGTACGTTTAGGCAAAATGGTAGTAATAATAAATTAGTTTCACCAATTTCTACTAAGTTTGTAAGTAACCTCCAATTCGTCATTAAAGCACTTTTCTTACTCCATTAATGATTGAAGTATATAACGATTTCACAAATTGTCACTTAATTAATATGTATTTCAATGTGTTACAGTTAGTTGTCACGGTGGACTAGACGACTTTAATCCACCTAGCCAAGCTCAATTAACACATTTATTGGAGAAAAGTAACAAAATCATCTTTCATCTCATATCCTAATTCTAATCCTAAATACAATCAAGTTTCTAAAAGACGTAAGGCATGAAGTTCAAACTTCAAGTCTTATAAGTTTAGACGTAATAAAGCAGTCCTATTCTAGATATTATTTTATTTATTCTAGACCAACAAATAAATAACCACGTACATTGAAAAATTAAAAAAAAAAAAAAAAAAAAATCATTCATACTTTTCAAGTTTTCTAACAAAACATAATTCCTCAAAATCATGCATGTATACTACAATTACTTAATAACTACTTCCTACAAGATATGAACATAACCTAAACCATGTCTAAACTCTTTGCGTGTGGCGGATTGAAAGTGGCAAAAATTTGGAACATAGTTTGGGTAGAGAAACAAGATAGAGAAGATCAATGATTTGAATTTTTATTTTTTTTAAATCTCATATGTTCTAATTTGGGATATAAACAATATGGAGTTCGAGACTATTCGTGGATTGAGTTTGGACGAGGTTACAATTTTTCTTTTTGGAATTTTTCCCTAAATTTTAACAATGGTTGAACTTTTTGTCGAGTTTGACTAAAAACAAGAAAATTATTACCCACCACACAAAAATTCTACATAGGCGCGCTTTAGGTGATGAACGTAGATTTGATCGTTGCTTTCCTGTTTTGTCCTGATGCGGGGTGTTTTCTTCGAGCCCACAATCTAGGCACACCATCTAGAACACTGCCTACAATAAAAAAATGTGAACTTTGTGTCTTGGAAAGAAATCTTGCCTATATTTTATCTAAGAAATCCAAAAACATTAACTACACATAAAAATATTGTGTGTATTTGTCCACGCGTCAAAATTATCGGTGTCACGTCTGGTCATACCTTAATTTTCTATAATCGAGGGACCATTTATAAAATCTTTACAGACACCAGTCTCCAATGACTAATAGAATAAGAAAAATATATACCAATTTGAAATTTCTTACTAACTTCAGTGACTATTGGTGAAATTAACTCAATTATGAACCATAATAATTACATTTTTGAGGAAATATTTATCCATCCATCAAAAATAACCTGAAAAGAAGTAAAATAATTGTGATTCCAATTCATTTACCTATTTTTAAAGCATGAAGATAAATAATAGGTTGAACGGATTTATAGGTTGGTTTATTGCCAGTGGATATCATTTATCTGCATGCATGCATAAGTAAGAATATTCAACTGAACATTATATAACATAATAATCAAATTTTAAAAAAAAAAAAAAAAAATGTCTAAGGAAGAAGAAGCCATGGACATGGAAGAAGGGCAGCAGCAGCAACAAATGAGAAGAAATGAGAAAATGGAAATAGGAGAGCAGCATATAACATTTCCATTGGAGAGTAGTCCCTATTTAAAATACAATGAAATGGAGGAATACAAGAGGCAAGGGTATGGGATGGAAGCATATCTCAGCCCCAAGGCTCACCGGACCACCACCGGAACCGCAGCCCCGGCCCCCACTATTTCTGCAAAGGAAGTTGCCAGCATTGACAGGAAATTAAAGTGAACCCAAATTTTATTTCTTGATATAATATTGGTGATATCATCCTTTTAACTTATTTTTCAAATTCTCTCTCTCTCTCTCTCTCTCTCACTCACATTGTTGTTGGTAATTTTAGAGTGTATATTTAATCATGTAAAATTATAGAGGTAGTTGAATATTTCTTGATATTTTGTATAGAATAATGTTATCCAACATCAGAGATATTGAACACCAGTTTATGTGTGAGCATATCATATGTCCATAACGACAGAAATAGAAAGCCAGAAACTCATAATCCATACATTTCTCATTTCAATTAAATTAAACTCAAAACCTAACCATTCCCTTCCCATTTTCACGCGACGTGACCTTGCTTTCGTCGCCTTCGCCCACCCAGGTTGGAGAAAAATGATTTGATAGATTATTTATCCGACAGATATGAAGATTTGACTGAAGAGTCATTCAATATTTTATTGTGGTGAAAAATAAATGCTCATAAGTATAAGATTATCTCCCAAATTGTCAAAGATATATTAGCGATTCAAATTTCTACATTTTCTGAGTCTGCATTCTCAATTGGAGGTCGGATACTTGATTACTTTAGGAGTTCATTAAGTGCAAAGATGGTTGATGCTTGTATATGTGGAAAGAATTGGTTGCAAACTAAGAAGGAAACCTATAGTGCTGCACCAATATTTAGATGAAGTAGAGGTATTTGATGATTCAATAAAAGTTGTGGCATGTGATTTATATTTTCTATTATCATATTTTTTAAGATTCTCTTATTTATTTAGTATATAATACTATGGTGATGTAATAAATGCATTTGTTTGACTATGCAGACGATGAATCATGTGTGACACTAATTGATATTTGAGTATATGTGAGAAACTGAGTTCGTAACAATATAAAATGGTAAGCTTGTGTAATTGTTATGTTTAGATATTATAAACAATTGTTTTATTATTATGGTTGGTTATTCTCTCTGTCTAATCAGTAACAAATTCAGATATAATGATCACAAGGTCTTGTTGGACATCATTATTTTTTTGGGGCATTATATTTAGTTTAGTAGACTTGTATTGTAATGTTATCGTAACGTCATTAGCCTAAAAATGCGAACAAAAAATTATGTTTTAATTTATTGTGATTTCACTTTGATTTAGTTGGTATTTAAATTTATAGTAGATATATTTAGTTTATTTTAGATTTATTGCTAGTAAGATATAAATATATATTAAATTCAATGAATTAATGGCATAAAAGTAGACAGATAAAAAAAATATACGACAAAATCGACGGTTTAAAATCGGACAAAATCGTTAGGTTTAGATTTGATTTTTTTTTTCAAACCGTTCAAAATGGTTTGGTTTAGGTTTGAGTTTTTCTCAAACAGGTGTAAACGATTTGGTTTGAAAATTTGTTAAAAATCGGTAAAATCGGACTGCTTACACCCTTAGGAGGAAGTGGAAATTACACAAAACCCTACTTTAAATATTGAGAGTTCTAAAATCAGATGGGATGTTTCATTATTCAAAAACCAAATAGTTTATTAATTAATTAATAATCAAACCCTAAATTATTTCTCTCACTTCCCTCTTTACTCTCGTCTCACCCTTCTCTCTCTCTCTGCAACATCAACTCTCCCTCTCACTGCCACAAGCGATCGTCGATGTAAATCACTGGCCAGAAGAAGCAGTCGTCGCCGCCGCCAAAGATCACAGCTCGCTGCGACGTCTCGGGTGGAAGGAATCGGTCCAGTTTGGGTCGACGATTTCAATAGGTCCAGTTCAATTGGCTCAAGCTCCACCTCTCTCTCTCTCTTCTCCCCTTCCCTTTGCTCCGTCGCGAGATTGTAGTGTATGTGGTGACGGTGTGGTGATGGTTGGAGGTTGTGGTTATTGCAGTGGTGTATGCGATGACGGTATGGTTGGTGAGGTTGTAAGTGTGTGATGTGGGTGCGCTGGTTGGGTGCAGTGGTGGTGCCGTGTTTGCCGTTGGCGTGGGTGTGTTTGCTGTGATTGCGATGTTGTGTGATGTGGGTGTGGTGGATCTGGCAGTGGTTGGCGTTGGCGGTGGCGGTGGCGGTGGCGGTCAACGATGGTGGTCGTGGCGTGGTAATGATGAGAGGTTGTTGGTGATGGGTCTGTCGAGTGGATGTGATGATTTGTTTAAGACAGTGGTGCTCTCGGGTGGCGGTGGTGGTTCTGGTAACGGTGGCGATGGTGGTGCAGTTAGAGGTCGCGGTTATCGCAAGTGATGGTGGTAGTCACAGATTATTTAGTTGATTGTGACCACCGAATTGATTAATCTGTGACCATGTGATTGGATAATTTGTGACTAAGAAATAATATGTGACCTAAGAAATTATTAATTTGTGACCAATAATCTAATAATTTGTGACTGTATAATAAGTTGTAATTTATAATAATTGTGATTTGTGATCGATGAACAAATTGTGACCTTTGAAATCTATGAATCGGGACCGTAAAATAATTTGTGACATATTAAAATCTTGATTTGTGATTTTGAAAATAAATTGTGACCTATAAAATATTTGAGTCATGGTCTCAAAAATAAATTGTGACCTATAAAATATTTGATGTGTGATTTTGAAATAATTTGTGACTAATTAATGTGACAATATGTGACCAATAAATAAATTTACGATCAAATTGTATATATTTTTGACATTTATATATTTAATTAATTAAATATATAATTAATTAAATAAAAATTAATAAAAATCTGATTTTTGAAGTTTGAAACTTGTTCTCTTATTATTGAAATAGATCATACTTATACTCTTACTTATGAAATTTTTCCTAGGAGGAAATATTCTTTTAAAGCTCAATTTCACCAGTACAATAGTTGGGTTGATTAACGATTGGGCCTCCAACAAGGAAACAGAACGGTACTCTCGTACTAAAGCCCAAACCAAGAAAGCGGGTCTGGATGACTGGATCCTTGTAATTTGGATCTTCAATTTGTAAAGTGTGAATCAACTCGTCTGCAGTCTGAATTCTTAATACGATTCTAGGAGGCTTCGTGAGCATCAAAGAGATTACGGCGGAGTGGATTTTTCTTAAAATTTCTCAGAGCAGAAGGGAAGAATATGAAGGTGTTGGGCGCATTGAAGGGAGAGCCGCTGGTTACGAAGCTGGCAAAGGTGGCGCAATACGGCATTCTTCCTGGAGCCATGATCGCCGCCCTCTTTTACTCACCTCCCGATTACGCTTCACCCAAAAAATCATCTGATTCTAAACCCCCCAGTTCTTCTTCCCATTAGATTCAAGGTGCATTTTCTTTTGGCATTAATCAGTTTAATTTATTTTGCTTTTCTTTAAGTTAGGGTTAGGGTTAGGGTTCGGTTTATGGTTAAGGGATTATCGTTTTTGATATTTATATTGCTCGATCTGTTGTGCTTATGACTGTCTGTTGGTTTAATTCCTCTTTGGTAATTTAAAGGAAAGAAAGAGGGAAAATAGTGGATAAGAGAGAATTAATCTGATAATATGACTATTGATTTATTTAACAAACGTATAGATCTGGGTTGTTAGTTTAACTTCTATTCTAGCAAAAAAGGAAAAAAATAGTTTTTTTAATCTGATAAGTCTATTGCTTGCAAAAAAAAAAAAAAAATCTCTTTGTAGTTCGGGAAGAACTACCGTGGGAATTTTGTGTTCTTCATTCACATGGATGAAAAATGTGTGAAAAAATAGTTATGTGGGGACGTAAGGGTGGGGAAGAGATTTTTACCTGGAGAGACAAATGTAAGGGGGGAAATTTTCAGACGATTCTTTCAATTCAAATGAGAATAATAGCAATGTAAGGTTGTGTGTGAGATTATGACTGCCATGTGAAGGTGGAAAGATATGAACCAAAGAATTCAAATTGAAAGAAATTTGTGTTGGAAATGAATTCGTTTGTTCGTATGGTGAATTCTTGTGTTTGTTCTTTTGTGAAGTGACCAACTATATTAGCCTGATTGTAATAGCTGTCTCTGTATCGCAGTTCTTGTCCTTATTAAATGCCTCAAATATTCTTTTACGAAGCTCAATTTAGAGGGGTCCAAGTAACTAACTGATCGACATGTTGCATTACCATAATTTCCATATTTGTTGTATTGCATAAATAGTACTAGCATGTAATTTTAATGAATGAAGATTAGGAAGGGGCCATGCTGTCAAACTGACATGTGAATTTCATTCTTGATGCAGGGCTCTTGGCTGGTTAAACACGCATCTTTCTATTGCCTTTGTGATATGTTAGTTTAATATGGCATGTAATAAATAATTGTTGCTGCTTTTGTTGCTGTGTACCAGTTGTAAACAATCAGGATTTTGAGTTTCAGTATCTTTTGAAGAAAATTGTTGCCTTCCTGTCCTGTTATGTCCTGCCAACATTTGAGAGAATTCGATAGATGCAAATCTTTTTAATTTAGCTCCTATGTGAACTGCCTTTTTTTCATTCTGGCTAAAGTTCTATTTATCACCTGGTGAAATACTGTCTCAGTGCGATTGGTGTTATAGTCTGTGATGCTATGGGGTCGGTTTACCCTCTCTGCCCTGAATATAGAAGAAAAAAGCACGTGCTTGCTCTAAAGTTGGTCAATGTAATCCTTGTAAATATTATGTGTATGTGGTGTGCAGTAGTATACAGGACTGGAAAATACAGTGGATAATATTTTAGTTTCTTTTTGGGGGTTTGTTTTTTTTTTTTCCTTAATACAATCTGTCCATCTTACCAGACATGGCAATGGTGTCATATTGATAGCATACATTTACATTGTTGCTTTTGGTTTTCTTCCTCTTATCTTCTTTCCATGATACGTATGGGTAGTTTAGATTTTTTAGGCAAAAATATTATCATGGGAAACTACCACATCTATCTTAAGGTTGTTTCTTTTATGAGAACCGTTCATTCTCCCTTGATTTTGTGTCTCCATCTTTTAGCTATTTACTTGTAATGTGATTTTTTAATTGAGGGCCAAATACGTGGCAGCACTCTGTCTGAATTAAAGCATCAAATGGATAAAACCAGTCCCAAATATCTGTATATTGAATATTTGTCCAAGGGTTAAAGGCTTTCGAGCCTCAGTGTGAATAGCGTAGGGCATTGGGTTGGGTCGGTTTGGCCCAATCTAAAATACCAACCCGGCCCAATCTAAAACCAACCCAACCCAATTTTTGATAACATAAACTGACTCAAACCAGCCCTATTCCGGTTGGGTTTGGGCCCATAGTATAAAGAAATTGTTATAAAGGCTAGGGTTTGGGGGCATTTTGTTTTTCTCCATGGTGGAGCTCCTCGACCACTGCCGTTCAATCTTCCATGTGAAGCTCCATCACCACGCTTAGACACCACTGGCTTCACCGCCCCTACATAAACTATATCTCGCTTCCGGTTCTTTAATGGCCGTTACACTTCCTCTACCTCGCTTTCGAATAGCTCACCTTTGGGAAGAAGAAAATTCATCTCTCAATGCTAGAATTTGATATATCTATCTCTATATCCATCTATTTTTTCAGGTTCCAATTAGATGATGACAATGGTTCGGCTCGGCTCGGCTCGACCCTTAGGCACATGAGCTCGTCACAAGCCGAGCTCGTGGCTCTTGGGCCGAAGTTGAGCTCCGGCTCACGAGCTCTTGTTTTTTTTTTTTTTTTTTAATGAAAATAGATAAAATATAAACCTCATCCTTTATCGGGACTTGAGATCGACTACTTAAATTTCAAGTAAGCGAAGTTAAAAATTATTATATATGAACAACTTGTTATGCGTACAATTTTTTAAAGATAATGAAAAATAATTATTATAAAAATAATAAATTTTGATTAAATATAATATGGTTAAATTGAATATTACTTATCTGACGACATGTAATTTAGGCATATTTATCTTGTAGTCGAAAATGGGAGTTTTGTCAATCTTTCACGTATATTAATGCTTCCAAAATATTTTCTTTTAGTCAGCTCCCTGACATCGGACAGAACTCGTTTACTTGTACTAAAGCATATTCCGAAGTTACAGTGCTAATCAGAGTTGTTTTAATAGATCATTTCCAATTGTAGAAATCACTGGCCAATCATCGTTCGTACTTTTGCCAGAATTCAATAATTTCTTCTGAACTTTTTTTATTGTTTTGTGCCGATAGGCATATTATGATTAAAGTAATCAATTAATTCATAAGACAATGTATTTGGACTTGAGTCTGTTTTGGTGTTTGATTACATGTAGAATATCAAAGTATTACTAGATATCTATTTTGATGGTAGGCATAATATGAATTAAAGTAATCAATTAATTTATAAGACAATGTATTTGGACTTGAGTCTGGTGTTTGATTACATGCAGAATATAAAGTATTACTAGATATCCCTATTACATTTGTCATCATAGTCTCTATGTGTTAATGTCTTCGAATAAAGTTATTATATTTCAGCGTTATCTTCTCAATATCAAGTGGTAAGAAGGTGCAGAAGGTACTCGATTAATTTTTTTGGGGCCAATTGGAACAAATTTTAGACTTAATGTGTGGAAAAATTATCACTTTTACTGTGAATTTCTAAAAAAAAAAAAAAAAAAAAAAAAAGGTCAACGAATTCCCAAAATATTCAAAAATTAAAAAAAAATTTGGGTTGAAAAATTGTACCAATCAATTACAATTATTGACAATTGTCCTGTTGTAAAACAAATTTTAGACAATTCAATTTCTTATAATTCATTTTTTTTAATTCAAATTACACATTTTACAATCAAACAGACCCTTATTATATAAAACTAAGTTATTAAATTGTTCAAAAACTTTGCATGCTTTTAATAATAAGTAAGTAGATTTTCATCTATGTCCTACGTCACTAACAAATGTTTTAGCAGTGTTTCACCCCAAATTCGACGGCAAAATTCTCCAAAATGCTTGTTTTCAACTAGGGATATCGTGATATATATTAGTGCATTTTTTAATTTTTTTTGTATTTCATCTTTAGTATTTATAAATCATATGGCTAAGTACAATTAAATTTAAAATATGGCATACACAACGAATATGAACAAATAACCTATCGAAATCAGGATGTAATACCCTACACGATTGATTCAAATAACTACTTTATTTGAGCACTAGCTTTGACAATGTAAAGAAACGAATTTTACTTACTTTCGTAACGATATTTTTTCTAACAATAATCATAATAAACATTATATATATTGTTAGCGTTGTGAGGTAAATCAATAATTTTAAAAAGTAATAATTTTTTTATTGCATACACCAAAATGGGTCTATGCCATCGTAATGTAATGTGTAGTATGCAGTGCTATTTATAGCTCTTTTATTAATCCCCTCTCATATATCCCGAAGTTAAAGATATAATATCCTCATATTTTTGTAAATCCATAATGATTGTATTCTATTGTATCTGAACGAAGAGTGTTTTTTCGACTTATTCCAACGTACTCTCGGTTGGAGATATTCTTTAAAGTAGCGAATCTGAGTGGCGAAATCTATTGGTTGTCCCTCGCGATTGCTAGAGGCAATTTAGCACCAGCAATAAGGTTTCAAATCATTCCCGTACGAGCATTCTCCTCCGAATATATCTACGTGGTTAGGGGTCGAAGTCGTAAAACTAGTGTCGGGACTACCAAATTGCAATTGTGTTTGACTGGCTGGAAGAAGTTCATGTTTGACCGCACGTTTTGTAGTGACGGTTAAGGTTAGAGGTGTCAAACCGGCCGCCCGTGAACTCATTTTTACAAGTCGAGCCGACGAGCCGTTCGACCCATTTGACAACCGTAGTTCCAATCATATAATTACTTTATTCTCAGATTGTTATACCCAGATTCGTTTCGAAATTTAAAGCGAGTTTTTCTAGATTGATTGGTGGTGAATACTTGGAATATATGATTAAGAGAAGGAAAGGAATGGGAAATGATCTTGTCTCTTTATATTTATAATTTTTTTTTTTCCCTTTTTCTTTGTTTTTTCAAATGTATTTGGGTTGGAAATGGGTACCAGTTGTGAATCAAACCCTGCAATTCGAACCATGTTTTACTTAGGCCTACTAGTTAAACCGACTCGCGAGGAGGCCAAAATCGAACCAAAACCAACCTGGAGTATTTAAAGGGTGAATGAATTTGGTGTCCCTAATCTTTTTGTAAAATATGTTAACCACAACGATTTCAACCCTGTATCCAACTGTGTGGTACACATTATTGTAGCTACTGAGGAAAAGGCAAGACACAAGAAATAGGGACGGTGTGAAAATGGACCCAAATCCATCATCAATCAACTTCAGTTTTGGTTTATAAGTGAAGGAGAATTGTAGGAAGTCAATGTCATTTTTGTATTTAATGATATAAGATGGATCCATTTTTTACACATATTGGAAAAAATGCCCAATTTCGTGGAAGCCGACTATGAATCTAGCATTTAGCAGTTTTAAGAACTGTATCAACAATGGGTAACCAAGACAATTTAAACTATCATAACAATGAACATGTATCGAATGCAGTTTAAATTATATATTGTACCCCCTACATTTACAATAAAAATTAGGTACAATAAAAGTGTCCAAGACCCTCACATGGGTAGGATTCCATTCGAATATATTTATTTAGGTGGACTCCACACCATGTGAGGGTATATGGAACATATCTCTGTACGAAAAAAAAACAATCTCTATGTGCAAGTAGATAAATCTTAAATTAATTTTTAAGGAAAACGACTATATGTCCTATGGATTGTAAAATGTTTCCTTAGACACTTGTTTGATACTCATTATTTGTAAAATGAGAATAAAAAATATAGTTCGTTATGAATTCCCACACAAGAAATGTAAAGTAAGAAAATGATGACTGAATGTGATGAAT